>ML821326.1:39345-54241 GCA_009831015.1 Picea engelmannii
CTTTAGTGTGCAAAACTACCTTTAAAAATTTAAATTCTGAAACCCTAACTAACATTGCTAACCTAATTAAGGCTAACGTCATAGTTGAATATCTCATCTTGACGCAGAAAAAGTGTAATATAAGTAATTAAATGATGATTTGAAGCATTTATTGAGTAAATGGTTGATTGAACATACTGTCGGCTTAGTCATCTTGGTAGATATTGATGAATTGATAATCTTTCATAAGCTAATTAACAAAACGTTGACTTCATCTTGTATCTATTGCATTGCTTATTGAATAATATTAGATCGTTAAAGAAGTACTAACCCTTTGAGTTATAGCCTGCAAATATATATATTGTGTTGCTTTTGTCTTGTTCCGGGCAAGTGTTTTCAACAGGGCATACACTTCTTTTATTGGCTGATTAGTCGAACTATCTGACATTGGTGGTAACCTGTGAGGAGGAAACTCTAAAAACTTGACCTTGTATCTTTTGCCTCTTCAAACCCCAGGTTACCGGGGACGTCTCCCCTGGGCTAACCTCCCTAAACAGAAAGAACCTCCCCATCATGGTGACATTGGGTGGGGAAGGTTCATGTTACGCCAGTTTGTCTTTATCCCTTAGCCCGTGACCTAAACTACAAACTGTACGATAACACTTCCCACATAGGGTTACCAGTTTTCCTCTGAATAATCATATTCCTCCTAATGAAGGAATCATAGTAGGCTTCCCTAAAAGTTCCCAAGTTCGTTTTTTCATAACATTCACCTATGTTTCCTCATCCAGAACATAGTCAACGTCGAAGTCTACTATTCTTGCTTCAATGCAGTCTTTTTCTTTGAAGATCTCTGATAATCTGACATGTCGGTGGTCATTCAGGGTTCCATTCATCTGTAGCAATACTTTGTCTAATTCTTTTTGGGATTCTACCATAATATTAGTTTTTGGATCTGCCTTAGGGTTTTCTTGGTCCAAATTCATTCCTTCAAGCTTAGCAATCATTCTAGGGCAATCCAACACTTCATGGTCCATAGCTTTGCAACAAAGACAACCAGGTCTTCTCCCAGGGCATTCCTTAGCCAGATGTCTCGGTCTTCTGCAACTGTAACAGAGGGTTAATCCTCTATTTATTTTAACTGATCCCCATCCCTTCTTGTACTATGCGCTAGGATCATAGTAGCTAACCTGCAAAAAATTATTTCTAGGATCCTGCATCCATCTGTTAGTCCAAACATTCTTTCTATGCATAGGTATAACATATCTTTCACTATTCTTATCAGATCTACGCATATCAAACCTTGTTTCGTCTATCAGTGCCCTAGTTTTCAAGCTAGGACAGACTCTATCAATCATACCTAGATCCATACTATTGAAACAAAAAATTCTACTTATCTTACTTCTACACAGCACAAAGCTTTCAGATCTAAAACTTTTCACTATTCTTACCTTTATCAGAGCACAGAGCTTGTAGATCTAGAAATTTTCACTATTCTTACCTTTATCAAAGCACAGAGCTTGCAGATCTTACCTCTATTCTTCATATCTGACCTCTTTTCTTAGCACAGAGCTTCACAGGTCAAGTAGAATGTTTCGCACTAGGGAAACCGATCTATGCATGGAGCTTTCACAGTTTCAGGTAGAATCTTTGTACAAAGCTTCTTCTTTCTCAATTCCCAACAATCACAGTTTCACGTTGAATCTTTGCAAAAAGCTTCTTCTTTCTCAGTTCCCAGCAATGACAGTTTTAGGTCCTAGCAACAGAACCATTTGTTGGCACAGGGGCAGACCCAGGGTTCAACGCTACAACAGTGCACCAACAAAACCCTAACTACCAGCCTTTCGGCAACACCTGCGAAGCAGATGAAGTCTCACCCAAGGTAGAGACAGGGGTGGTTGCAGGACTCAGATGTCTACAACCTTAGCTGGGACACAGATCTATGATTCTAATACTGAACAAAGCCCTCAACACCGACATTTCACCAATATTTAACCAATATCTACTCCATGGATAGAATAGAGCATCGCAACATTCATTCATATCTAATGTATCTAAGCACATAGCATAAAGAAATAGATCAGATCGAGCAGATTCGAGCACTAAGCACATTCACATAAGCTAGATCTAGCATCCAGATTCATCATAAGAAAAAAGAATAACAGATATATCTATCTATATATATCAAGCACTTAGGAGATAACACCTAAATACACCAACACATCGCACAAAGTAGAGAAACACAACATATACGTGGTTCACCCCCACCCTGGGGCTACATCCACCAACTCTTCTTCTTTATTACCTTCTTCAATCGGATACATGCATAGAGCCACAAAAACCTTACTCCGCATAGGACAAGAGATCTGCGCACCTCGCTAGATCCTCCTTCCTCGCATTATAGCACAAAATCTTTCACAGACTGTTACAACCTCCTACACTTAGCTCTGTAAGTCCCTCACAGTATGCACAAAGCATTTACAAACCATACTTGCACTTAGCACAACATCACATAGATTCCTCTATATATCCTTACATCGCCTAGACATCTATTTATATATTACAAAATAGGCCTAAACATCGATAAACCCATGGGCCGACATCCCATACTCGCTACATATTCCAAAATCCCAAAAAGGACCCAAAAGGGGTCGAGATGCCGTGATCTCTGCTTCATCTTGCGCTCCTCCTTCGGCAGGCTGTCGAAGTCCAAAATAGGTCAAACTTGACCAAGAATCTCCCAAAACTTGGTCAAGGGCCAACAACACTCATCCAGCAAGACTACTACAGCCACATCCCATCCCAGAGCACAAATCAGAAAGCATATCCATGGATTTCATCACAAGGTTTCCCAAGGCTCATGGAAAAGACTTCATTTTAGTAGTGGTGGACAGGTTGACAAACTTTGCACACTTCTTTTCCATTGCCACAGATTTCTGTGTAGCACAAGTTGCAGACCTATTCTTCAGGGAAGTTTTCATATTGCATGGGTTGCCCAAAACCATAGTGAGTGACATGGATAGCAGGTTCATGAGCACTTTCTGGTAGGAGCTCTTCAGGTTAGTAGGTATGGCCCTGACACCTAGTACCAGTTATCAACCTCAAACGGATGACGAGACAAATATAGTCAACAAATGGGTGGAAGGCTAATTCAGGAATTATGTGGCAGGGAAGCAGAAAGCATGGGTTAAATGGATTCACTTGGGGGAATATTGTTACAACACCACTCATCGTATGTCCATTGGTATGCCACAATTTAGGACCTTATACAGCTATGACCCTCTCTCATTTGTTGATATTGCATTTGGTGACAGCAGGGCTCCCATGGTTCAGGATTGGATTCAACAGAGTCAGGACATACTGAAAAAATTGAAGGACCACCTACAAAGGGCACAAAATCAATAGAAGGTACATGCACAGAAGCACAGGGTTGAGCACACCTTTGAGGTCGGTGACTTGGTTTACTTGAGGCTCCAACCATATAGGTAGGCATCCATTAAGATAAGTGGCGCAGAGAAGCTCCGACCTCATTTCTTCGATCCATACAGAGTTACCAGGAGGATAGGATCTGTGGCATATGAGTTGGATCTACCACTGGGAAGAAAAATACACAATGTATTTCATGTTTTATGCTTGAAGAGGGCCATCGACAATCATATCACTCATATCGAGGAACTACCACCTATGGATGAAGAAGGACAGTTGGTACTGATACCAGAGGAGATACTTGAAGTTAGGGATAAAAATATGAGGAAAAGAAGCATCAAATAATATCTGGTTAAGTGGAAGAATCTACCCATGGAGGATGCCACTTGGGAAGGGGAGCAGTAAATCCAGGAGACAGGTCCAGAATTTCTTGTGGGAAAGCAATTTCTAGCAGGGGAGACTGTAATGTTCCCCACCTATTGATGAAGAGAGTTGGAGAGACTCAATAGTCTAGATTTCCCCACTAGACTATAGTCTGAGGCATATTGGGGATAAATTCAACCAGAAAACATAACATTCTAAAGTTAAGTTGAATTTGTGTGGAAAAGGATAACTCAAGGAAAGAAAAGAAAATATGAGTTAGTTTAAGAGTTAACCCTAGAGGTTAATTAACTCAACAGATGAATATACTAGAGCTATAAAGGAAAGGGCAGGGCGCACTCCTTAGACATTCTGGATTATTATCTTGTTTTCATTGGAGCTCTTGAGCACAATCAGTTTTGAGGGTTTTGAGTCTAAAACCCTAGAGATCAACTCGGTGGTGAAATACCCCACCTTTCTTGATCTAGGCTTGGTCTCTAGGGTGAAATAATCCTCCCACACCATTCTATAGTGTTTCAGGGTTTGTTCTGCAAGCATATTTCAAGCTAGTGCACAACCTAGGGGGTTTCCAGCTAGGGGGGCGCACCATCTTGGAGAGATTTATTCAATATGGAGTTAGGAGAAGGCATTTTATAAAAGTAGCACCTGGGTTCTCTTCGTAGGGTCCCTGACATCATTCTTGGTCTATTCCAGAGGACATTATCCTTGCAGTTTTTTTCTGGGATCTTGGCACGAATTGGAGAAGAGAAGGGAGCATTGCAAAAAGAGGTTTTCAGTGTTTAGTGTCTTGGATCTTCATAGATTGACTTGATACTTCATCATATTGGTAGCATTGGCCCGATATACATTCTGGTATACTTTGGTGGTATTTAGAGACTCCTAGAGGGGAGAAAGAATTCTCCTTGACTTTATCAAACCAGGAGGGCACAATCCAGTTGAGGGTTTTCCTAGTTGGAGGAACAAAACTTCTCAGATCAGCTTGATACTTGGTCTAGAGGTTTCTATCATCCCGATCTACATTCCAGGAGATTTTGGAGGGATTTGGAAGTCAAAAAAGGGAGGGCTGAAACTTGAGGGTTTAGCAGCATCCAGAGCAGGGCGCAACTCAACCAATTGGATGGGTTTTGTAGACTATTGATGGGGTCTTATTATATTTAGTCTGATCTTTCTTGTTGGTGGCCTTTGGAGGCTTGGGTCTCTTATCATTCAGCCTTTGGGAGGAACTTATCTTTATATTGTTATTATTGTATCAGTTGGCAACCCATTTTGATACTATTGGGGCTTCCTTCCAGATCTGCAGATCTCTTGTATACGGGATCTCCTTACTATCTAAATAAAGGTCAGATCTGACATTGTTGGTTCTCTACTGGTGTTCTTTATATCTCTTGTCTTGTTTATAATTATATGCTTCATATCTATTTCTCAATCAACATTAAGTAGTCAGAATGCACATCTTCATGAATACACCTGCAAACACATGAACAAACATAGAAAACAGTAAATAGTTAGCGTTTCAAGCAAAAAAATTGGCTCAAGAACATTACATATTCAGGGCGCTGGAAAAAGGACACAATGTTCAGTGTCGATTATGAGGCTAGGAGGAAACTAGGAGCATTGATAATCCTTCTTATTCAACCTTTAATCACTCATGTTCTTGTATATCCACTTAGAATTGGTAGCTTATGAACACTAAACAAAGGTTACTTTGTTATTTTGTATACTCAATATTAAGCCTTTGCCTTAAGAAAAGATCAGGTCTCTTCTGATGTAACATTTGTTTTGATGAACAAAACTTTCCTTCAAAGTAGCATTTCAAAGTACTACAAATAAGACAAAAAAATATTGTTATATTGTTGTTGCAGGTTATGACATATGTAGAATGGAAGACAAATATTGTACTAGTGTGATGAAATGACTCATCTAGAATTTTTTTAATCCATTGCTACAATTGATAGTGTTATGGTGATAGAATCATGGGAAACCTTGAACTAGCTAAGACAATTCATGCCTACCTGATGCAAATATATTTATCTTGGCACATATTTGATTCTGAGAGGATGCATCAATTCCTTACATATCCAGGACCCTTTCCTATGATTTAGGTGGAATTACATTACCAGTGATACAAGTGTATAAAATTTACTCAAAATTGTTATGTCCATCCCCAGTGCCCAATCAATTGTGCTTGGTAAGTGTCCAAAATGATCAGAGACATGTAAGTGTCCCGTGACTACACTATGGAACATTTGCAGCCTCAGTAAAACTTTATTATATCCCAACCCACAGGGAATTCAAATTTTGTAAAAATACGGTTTCAGAATCTGATTTGGTATATCAATTTCATTACAAGAACATAAGAACTAGAGACGTGCCAATAAAGTGCTCAATCTCCATATTACAAATGTGTGTAGAGAATATATGTATACAAAATGTGTCATGGATAGATAATGGAACTGCAAAATCAAAGATGTTATATGTGCCAAATCCTGGAAATTGTTTTGAAATCAAAGTCTCATAAAAGATACTATATGTTGAGACCCTAAAATATGTATTCTATAATGGCAAAAGAGCATTGAAACTGTTAGATTTTAGGGAAAAAGAAAAACAGAGATATCTTTTCAAAACTTGAACTCTACAGTACAAACAGATCAACACTTTAAAAACAAAATCTGAAGTAGATGAAATACTGAAAATAAAAGACTGAATAAGCTAAAGAGAATAAACTTAATCTAGGACTGATCAAGAACAGAAAAATAACATTTCTGGATATTAAACTAAGCTATAAACACAAGTAAACCATTGTAGAATCAGATATGAACTTTACCTTTAGTAAAACAATTAAAGATGTACCTGATGTTAGATGTTGTCCTCTTTAATATGCTCAGAATTTTTTGTTTAAAGATCATGGATCAAAACCCCAAGGGTTTGACCTTAACCATGATCTTAAGTGGATTGTCTTGCCAAGGAGGACTCAAGGACAATCAACAAAAAGGGTTGAAACAAAAACAAAACAACTCATCCAAAAATTGTCCAAGCTGAGCTGAAATGATACAGCCAATTAGGGCTTGTCAAACCCTACACAAAACTAGTAAGAAGTCACCAGCAGTAATAGAGTAGGTAACCAGGGTTGCCAGAAAGGAAGCGGTAGCCTTAGGGCAGCCAACAATATCTAGGAATGTAGCAAGGAGAGGCAGTGGCACTCTGGGACAGCATAAGGACGGCAACAGCTCTCATAGACAGCACAAGGAGGGCAACATCACACCTCAGAACTAAGGGAGAGGGAAACGGCACACTTAGACATCAGAAGGAGGGCAGCTCAACACCTTTACTTAGAAATCACACCAAAACAGAAGCTCCCAGCCAACAAGATAAAACATCCATGGAGGTCGTACCTCAGAATTGTAGGAGAGAGTCCACGAAGGAGACCATACCAAGACAAAGAGACCAACCTGAGGTAGCCACAGCAAAACTAGACTAAGGAATGAAAGATGAGTGTATGAATGAGAGAGGGGTAGGTCCTCTTTTATAGTTTTAGAATAGGGTTAGGGTTAAATTAAAGCTAAATGAAATTTTAATTAATAAAAATATTAATTAAAAAGTCAAATAAGTCAAAGTGACTTAAAAAACCCAACACCACATCAAACAAGAAGGAAAACAAAATCAAGCAGGGGGGGGGGACTTCAATACAAGGTCAAGGGGGTTCACTTCAATGGAAAACTTTTCCACATAAGTCTCATGATAGCTTATAAACTTTTGTCATCACTGCATAAGAGGAAACATCAATGATGTGGTCATGTCCATCTTTATGGGTGATCCTAGGTCTCATGGACCATTCTGAGAGAGAGGAAGAAGATCACACATCATCACATCTTGGTACACAACCAAGAACTACTTATTCTAGTACTAGGGTACCTCAGAACACATCTGGGGGCCCTAGAACACATCTAGGGTCTTTCATCCACCAAGGTACAAGACCAAGGATCAACCCAAGCATTAACCAAGGATTCCCCAGAACACATCTAGGGGCCCTAGAACACATCTAGGGACTTATATAATCAACCACCAAGGATCACATCCGAGGATCAATCCCAGCACCGAGCAAGGATTCCCTGGAACACATCCAGGGGCCCTAAAACACATCTAGGGACTTACTGCTTGGTCCTTTGACCAAGAACCCCAGTAATATATTGGGGGCCCTCACTAGGGTATTTTGCCATGGCTTAAACTACTTGGTCCCAAACCAAGAACCCCAGGAGTGCACTGGGGGCCCTATATCTTATCTAGGGTCTTATGCCATCCTCCCAGAGAATGGATCTTGCAGCTACACCAATTTCAACACTCCCTCTCAGAAAGAGAGGCATTCTCAGCAACGCCAAGCTTGTCTCAAAAGTACACAAACTTTGTCAAGGACAGAGGCTTGGTCAAAATATCTTCGGTTTGTTCCACCATCAGAACATACTGAATACTGAGAATGTTCTTTTGCACCATGTCCCGAACATAGTGATATATCATCTCAATGTGTTTCGATCTCATCATAGTCAATTCTTTTTTTCTAATAGAAGCCACGAGCCACAAATCTAGCCTTGAATTTTTCAACACTGCCATTTGTTGCATGCTTTATTTTGTAAATCCATTTAGAGGTTACCACTGATTTTCCATGAGGTCTTGGGACCACTTCCCATACATAATTCTTTAATATTCAAGCGTACTCTTCTATCATGGAATCCTTCCACATTTTATGTTTGGAGGCTTCTTCAAAAGTGGAAGGTTATGAGTCAATCACAAGATTCAACTCCGCTATTAGGCCGGAGTACTTATCTGGTTTCTTGCTTTCTCTGAAGGTACCTTTAGGTGTTGTATGATTTTCTTCTTCCTTTAGAATTTGTCGGCACCAAGATGGCTTCCTTTTAACAGGAGTTTTCTCTAAGGGAAACTCAACATAATCCCTTAAGGGATCCACTGAAGGCTCTATGGAATCCTCCCTCTGCTCATCTAGATGTGGTGTATCTGAAGGTACTAGAGATGGAGCTAACTACTCCTCTGAATCACATGGAAGTTCTTTGGAACGGAAAAAGGTTGCTTCCTCATGAAAAGTCACGTCTCTACTAACCTCAATGAACTTTTTTCCCGAAGGACTCTAAATTAGTCCTCTTTTCTTTTGGTATATGAATGTAGACTGGACTACCAAAGATTCTCAAATGATCAACTAAAGGATTCTTACCGATGAAGACTTATTCTGCAGTTTTCTCTTCTAAGGATTTATGAGGACACATGTTCTGAATATAGATTGCAGTGCTTGCAGCTTCGGCCCAAAGAGATAAAAGGTAGATTTTGATCATACATAATGGCTCTGGCTGCTTCACAGATCATTATGTTCTTTCTTTCTGCAACCCCATTCTATTCGGGATTATAAGGCACAGTCAGCTCCCTCTTAATCCTTGAATCCCGACATATATCATCGTACTCGTGGGAGTCAAATTATTTTCCATTGTCTGTTCTGAAAACACGGATGTGTCTACCTATCTGATTCTCAACAAGATTCTTAAAATCCTGAAATTTTCTGAAAGATTCATTATAGTCTTCAAAAAATAAATCCAAGTTTTACGAGAACAATCATCAATAAAAATGATATAATAAAGACAACCATTCATAGATGGAGCAGTCATATGTCCACAAAGATCATAATGAATAAGATCTAAAATGCCATTAGTTTTTCTATTACTGTGAAGGTAAACTTTCTTTGTATTATTACCTAGAGAACAACCTCTACAAGCACTAACATGATCAAATGAAAAAACTAGCATACCTGTTACCATATTTTGCAAACCTGGGAGTGCGGTGTAGTTGAGATGTCCAAGCCTTCTGTGCCATATCTCGCAGGGGTTTATCATCTTGTGAACTAATGATTGAACAACTTGACCAGTGATTTTGTACAGTCCACTTTCTTGAGTTCCGATTGTCATGGTTGAGCTTAAACTTCCATTTGAGGGCCACAATCGGAACTCAAGAAAGTGGACTGTACAAAATCACTAGTCAAGTTGTTCAAACATTAGTTCCCTTCCCTTTTGGGAAAGCTACTGAGTACCCTTTGCTTTCTAGCACTACAACTGATATGATATTTTTCTTTAATCTAGGAACATAAATAATTTCATCGATATGAAATACATTACCTGTCTGAAGCTGAAAAAATGTTGATCCAAACTCTTTGATGTCATAGGTGCCATCATCACCCAATTCTACCTTCACATTGAATTTCTTATCCTGATAGTTTACAATATTTCATTTGAAGCATGCCATGTGTTTGGAGGCCTCACTATCCACTAACCAAACATCTTCTGACTTGGTTAAAGCGCCAGAGAGGGATGAGATAAGATAACATTCTCGGTGTTGTTCTTATTCTTTGGTGGCAGACCTAGTTCTTCTTCTTTGAGGTTCTTCTTCCTCAGCTGCAACTGAAGCATGAAACCTGCCTCCCTGCTTCTGCTGAGAATGAGGGTTCCTGCAGTCTTTTGCATAATGACCTATTCTTTTACAGTTAAAGCATCTTACTTTAGATAAATGAGAGTGAAAGTTATATTGCTTACCTTGTGGCTTCTTACCTTTTCCTTTGTGCTAAGGAAACTTCTTCCATATCTTGGCTTTGACTGAAAGGGCATGGTCTCTTACTAATGAGGGATCATTCCTACTTTTGAGTCTACCCTCTTCTTCCAAGAAATCATGCCATAATCTGTCGAATTTAGTTTGAACTTCTCTTCCATTGACTGAAGAGATAAAAGTATCCCATGGGTCAAGGAGGCCATCAAATGCAGTTTGTACAAGGTCATCATCATCCACTGCAATTACAATTGTTGTAAGCTAATCTCTTGTTTGAGAGATCTTGGAAAAGAAGGCAGAGATAGGTTCTTCCTTTCCCATCTTTAATGTACATAGTTATTTCTTCAATATCCTCTTCTAAGTTGGAGTCTTCTTTTCATAAATATTTTCTAGGGCATCAAAGTATTATTTGGTTGTCCTTAGATGACCAATGAGGGGCATCATGTTGTCCTTAACTGAATCAAAGATGATTCTTTTAGCTTTGGCCTACCTCTTCTTATGTGTTTCCCTGCCTGTACTTGAAGTGGGTTCTTCTGTCACCATGGTAACCAGCTCATCCAAGTCACCCTCTTCTAGTATGTTAAACACCCTAGCCTTCCAAGAATTGAAGTTGGAGGCCCCTTCAAGCCTATCTTCTGCTTTGACTGAAGATGAAGCCATACTTATTTAAAGATAAAAATTCTTACTGTTGATCTGCAAAACAAACCCTAAAACAAGGATCTATGCAGGCTCAAAATTCTTCCACTATTGAGCTCTTTTCACGCCCTAAGCTCTAATACCATGTTGGATTTTAGTGAAAAAGAAAAACAAAGATATATTTTCAAAAATTGAACTGTATAGTACAAATAGATCAGCACTTTAAAAACAAAATCTGAAGTAGATGAAATACTGAAAATACAAGACTGGATAAGCTAAAGAGAACACACTTAATCTAGGACTGATCAAGAAAAGAAAAATAACATTTCTGGATATTAAACTAAGCTAGAAATATAAGTAAACCATAGTAGAATCAGATCTGAACTTTACCTTTAGTAAAAAAATTAAAGATGTACCTGATGTTAGATGTTGTCCTCTTTAATATGCTTAGAATTTTTTGTTTAAAGATCATGGATCAAAACCCCAAGGGTTTGACCTCAACCATGATCTTAAGTGGATTGTCTTGCCAAGGAGGACTCAAGGACAATCAGCAAAAAGGGTTGAAACAAAAACAAAACAACTCATCTAAAAAATGGTAAGAAGACACCAGCAACAATAGAGTAGGTAACCGTGGTTTTCAGTAAGGCAGCGGTAGCCTTAGGGCACCCAACAACATCTAGGAATATAGCAAGGAGAGGCAGTGGCACTCTGGGATAGAAGAAGGAGGGCATCGGCTCTCATAGACAGCATAAGGAGGGCAGTGGCACACCTCAGAACTGAGGGAGAAGGCACCGGCACACTTAGACAGCAGAAGGAGAGCAATGTAGCACCTTTACTCAGCAAGCACACCAAAACAAAAGCTCCAATCAAACAAGATAAAACATCCAGGGAGGTCGTACCTCAGAATTGTAGGAGAGAGTCCACTAAGGAGACCATACCAAGACAAAGAGACCAACCTAAGGTAGCCACAGTAAAACCAGACTAAGGAATGAAAGATGAGTGTATGAATGAGAGAGGGGTAGGTCCTCTTTTATAGTTTTATAAGAGGGTTAGGGTTAAAATAAAACTAAATGGCATTTTAATTAATACAAATATTAATTAAAAAGTCAAATAAGTCAAAGTGACTTAAAAAAACCCAACACCACATCAAACAAGAAGGGAAACGAAATCAAGCAAGGGGTGGGACTTCAAGACAAGGTCAAGGGGGTTCACTTCAATGGAAAATGTGTCCACATAAGTCTCATTATAGCTTATAAACTTTTGTCATCGCTGCATAAGAAGAAACATCAATGATGTGGTCATGTCCATCTTCATGACTGCTTCTAGGTCTCATGGACCATCTCGGGAGAGAGGAAGAAGATCACACATCATCACATATTGGTATAGAACCAAGAACTACCTGGTCCAAGACCAGGGTACCCCAGAACACATCTAGGGTCTTTCATCCACCAAGGTACAAGACTAAGGATCAACCCAAGCATTAAGAAAGGATTCCCTGGAACACCTAGAACACATCTAAGGACTTACATCGTCAACCACCAAGGAACACATCCAAGGATCAATCCAAGCACCGAGCAAGCATTCCTTGGAACACATCCAAGGGCCCTAGAACACATCTAGGGACTTACTGCTTGGTCCTTTGGTCAAGAACCCCATTAATATACTGGGGGGGCTCACTAGGGTCTTTTTCCATAAATAAAACTACTTGGTCCCAAACCAAGAACCCCGTGAGTGCATTGGGGGCCCTAGATCTCAGCTACGGTCTTATGCCATCCTCCCAGAGAATGGCTCTTGCAGTTGCACTAATTTCAACAGAAACAATATAAGAACAAATTTCCACCGACTGTAGAATATAGCTACTTAATGTAGTTATAATGCAAGCCAATTGTCAATGATAGTTCAATTTCCAAGACAAGTAAGTCAAGTTGAGTCAATTGTTGAATGAGGAGAATAAAGGTGAAGATGATGCTCAAGTCAGTTGGGACTTATGTGTCCATGCCAACCAAGGCTTGATGAGATCTATTAGTGTCATGTGGTAAACGTCTGTGTACTTGAAAAGGGAAATCCCAATTCCAAACATAGAAGTCGAACAACAGGCCAGGACAAATAATCTAAGGCTAGCTGCAAGAATCGCTTAAATATAAAGTAGAGGAGCTCAAATTTGATCCCACCTTTCCTAAATAAGGTTTTTGAATTTCCTTTCAAATAACTATCAGGAAAATCCATGGGAGGCTCTGTCTCCATTTTCTTGACTCCATACAACCCCTAGTGTTGTAACCATGCTCTGACATCACTTGTAACAAACCAAACCTCCTAAGCTTAAGATACCATCACTTCATCTTTTATTCATAATTTATTTGCTTATTTTCCAAGATGACACAGTGATATTTCTCTACTTTGTTGATCATATATGATAGACAGAATCTCGAGAGTTTATTCATGGCAACTAAAGAACACCCAAACCTACACCAATCTCTGTGGTTATAATTGCATGTCAATGGTCTTATCCCATTCTTCCTTACTGAAAATATTTCGAACAGAACATGGAGTACACAAATCCTGTATCAATGTATGTTGGCAAGCATTATTTGTATCATTGAGATGTAGACAAAATGTGTCAAAGCACTCATCACATCTTCTCAAATCTCATGTTTTCTAGCTACAATATTTTTTCTCTAATTCAAAAAATTCTAGACGATCTGGGAATCATGGCCTATATGTAGCCCAACTCCCTCAGAACCCAGTATTAGTCTTCTACTTGTAGATAGCATGACAGACGTTGGTTTTTCTAAGGCAAATAATTCCATATTTGATTGTGTGAAGGAATGAGACAATGATTCGTCAGTTATAACATGTGCAAATCCTGATCCACTAGGTTCAATAGAAACTACGTCTACCTTCCCAGAATATTTTGAAGAATCTACAATCAATTATGTATAACCACCACTATACACTTCTCCATTTCCATCGGAGCTAGATCTAGATGGCTGGAACGTAAATAAGGTGATATGTATGGCCATTCCATCCAATTCCTTTCCCATTCCATCATTTCCCTCGTCAACATCATCATTGATGGTAGGTGGACAACAAAAGTAGGATTGGAAGGCCGGCCATTCTTTAGGGACTCTTCATGTGCTCTCCTTTCTATGGAAGACAGGGGAATGGTAGCATCTAGAGAGACAAGTTCCAAGTAGGAAGGATCATCACCAGGTGTGCCAACGACATGAAACAGATTGGTGTACCTGGCAACTAAATTTCACATGAAATCGTCAAGAAAACCAAAATATCTCTTCACATGGAGAAGCTTATCGACACTAATTCTCTTAACATTGGACATCGTCGGTATCCTCTAAAGTTGGTTTACAAGCTAAAAAAAAATCATTTATCTTCCTTAATTTTTCTTTTCCTCCACAAAAAAACAAGCCAAGAAATCACTCGTGCTAGTTTTAGGTTTAATTTTATCAACATATATATCGAACTATCCAGAGTTCTTATTTAAGAAGGTCACCATATTAACAGGTAAATGCCACCTCTCTCTCCTCTTCTCCAGGCATTTGAGAGGGATTACCTACCTAGGATCCCTAAGTACTTCTCTGACTACTTGAATACAAAGCATCCATATTTTATCATTTTCCATTACATCATCCATTCTATTATCCTTCCTCCATTTTACCTTGAGGGATGATAAAGATGGATCTTGACTACAAGTTTGGGCATCTAGTCATTCCATAATCGGACCAGATAATTGGTTTTACTTGTTTTTTATGCACCCATTGGAAGTTTAGGGGTTTTGTATATGTTAAAGATCGATTTTGTTGCAAATGTTCTACATATTATTTGTTTTACATCCATGGTTGAGACCCAGATTCATTAATGAATG
>ML821326.1:60833-74432 GCA_009831015.1 Picea engelmannii
TGCACCTTATCAATCATGATAAGACAATAATGAGTCATCTATACATCTTTCCAACAATGCATCATATACATCGACTATGCATCATGTACCAATGAAACCACATCGATCCATCTTCATCATGTATCAATGACAAATCATTGATCCATCTTAATCATATCAATGACAACTCATTGATCCATCTATGTATTCTCATCAAGGCAATGACAACTCATTGATCTATATTCATCTATGCATTCTCATCAAGGACAATACATATTACATTATATCAATCATCAATCAATCAATCACTTGACATCAATCAATCAAACCATTGACATCAATGACAACATGATCCAATAGTGTTGACCGTTGAACTAGGACCGTTGGCTGAGGGGGTACGTGGCAAGTGATCCCATAGTCCAAAGATTTTGTACTCCAGAGGAAACCGGCCAAGAGTTTACGAAGTATGAAATCGCCGAAGTCATGAGTGTCGAAGTGGATCTCGATCATTGATTGAAAAGGACACGTGGTGCAAGATCTCGTAGTCTGAAGACTTAGCTCTTCGGGGGAATTGCGTCGAGAGGATTCGGTAATCTTCGAAGTCGAAGTCGTGAAGTAATGAGAATCATAGATCTATGGATCTGCATGGGATCTTGTGGACCATTAGATTAAAGGACTGAGCGGTTATTAGTCTATGATGATGTGGCTCGTTGACATCATCATGGGTGACGTGGACCCGTTCTACACATGCCACGTGTCACCCAGTTTTGCACAATTCACATACCCATCATGCCTGTTAGAGCATGACATGTGTCACCCCCTATCGAGGACACGTATCACCCCTTTATCATTGCCACATGTCGATTCCTGGTTCGTGCCTTCTTGGACAACATGGTTGGCAATGTATATGAGACTCCAGGATTATGGGTAACGTTGGGAGTTCGGGGATTTTGGGGCATGTTATAGTTTAGGAACGACCAACACCAAATGTCGAACGTCAAAGGGCTAGGGGCACGTGGTGAAATTACGGGACTTTGGGGATTGGGAAAAAGGTATGTTCAACGTCAAGTATCGAAGCCCCCTTTTTAACCGTAGATCTTGTCAGAGGATGTGAACCGTTGATCCCTCCATTGTTCGGTAATCGTGTTTGACAACACTCGTGGAACTCCCAAATTCTGGGAACTTCCGAATTGTCGAACCCTTTTCTAACACGGCCTCTTAGCTCCCGGTTTTCAGCTCAAGGTCATGAGGAAGACCCCACTAGCTGGTTCAAGCGCACAGTAAGAGATGTAAGTTTCAGGGAAGCCCTTTTTGAGGGTTTTGGTTTAAGTAAAGGACCGAGAATGAACCAGGGAAATAAAAAATTCAATGCCCCACCCCTAGAAAGACTATTTAGGGGTTGGGTGTGTTACTTATTGGCATGCAAATCAATGCAAAACCCGCTCTTAGCATGAAAATCCATACAAAAAAAACTCAAACCAAGTTATTTCATGAACTCCTTTTGTCTGCAAATGGTCGAGCGCATAGTTTATATAGGTCCAATACCTCAGAAACTATTCCTCGTGTTATTCAGTGTGTGCACAGAAGGTCTAGGCTGTTATCTCAAGTTTTAGCAGAGTCCTCCATGGTTTCTTGGCTTTTCCTCAAGGCTACAAGCTTCAATTCATGGTTGGTTGGTCTATCATGGGCCTGGCTCTCTTCCTCCAATGTATAACCTCCCAAAATTATTCTCTATTACTTTTTATAATGGCCTTCTTCTCCCCATTCGAATTTTCCTCATGCATAATGGTTAGAGAGTTCAAACTCAACTTCATTTATTTATCCATAAACTTCATCAATTGATAATAACTTGCGGAAATAAAAATGCTAACCCCCTTTATGCTCGGTTGGGAATTAATTAAAACTTAAATGTATTTAGTTTGGAGGGATTTAACAAATGGTACCATTAGCACAATGGTCGGCACATAATGTTAAGTCGTTGGGCGCATATGTCAGGCGGAGGTTGCGGGTTAAAACCTCGCAGGCTCTATTTTTGGAAACTTGTTATAACCAAACTTAAATACATTAATTCTCATTATGCTTTACAAGTGTCATACAGCCCGGTTGGTTCGGGCGTGTGGTTTAAGTTGTTGGTCTAGTCCACCGAGGTCATGGGTTCAAACCCCATCGAGCCCAAACAAACTTTTATATTCATTATCCAACATTGTTCAATCAGAAGATGACACGTGGTAGCCTCAGATTGGTCCACATCACTTCCAACGTACACCTAGTCAGTTTCTCTATCAGCATGCCATGTCACCTTGACTGTACACCTATCAGATTCCCTATCATCATGCCACGTCCCTTATCATACTGTCACATGACACTTGCCACATCAGCGTCGTATTGCCACGTCACCTGCCATATGTTCATCTGTACTGCCACATGTCATCCTTCCAGTGATGCCACATGGAATCCATACAATGTATGTACAGTCCACGTGTCCATCTGTAATTCTTCCACGTCACTTGTTCGTACCATCCATACTACCATGTGGTAGCCTATGGTAATGCCATGTGTCACCCCATTTTGTCCTTTTGCATGTTTTTGTTGAAACTTTGAAAGGTCGTAACTTCCTCATACGACGTCCATTTGAGGCCATTCAAATTGCATTAGAAATATCTCATAGAGCTCTATGCAATGAAGTCATTTTCATTGGCATTTGAGACTATCAATTTTTTCGTGTTCTCGGATCCACCTAGATTAGTAGGGGAGACAACTTGCTAAAATTTAGGAGTTGTGGCTTAGATTGAGGAGTTGGTTTTCTCCACTCCTCTTAACTCATTTTTGTTTTGAAATTTAAAATTGAAATTAGGTGAGGGTTCAAGATAGCATAAGTAGATGATTTAGTCATAAACCCCCCTTATACCCCCTCACTTTTCCCCTCTTGTGGTATCATATCCTCTATAGGTTCTCAAGCTCAACTCATTTTGGTCTTCTCCTTTATTAACTGAAAAACAAAAAGATGTACAATATTCACAGCACCTTTGATATGGTGTCAATGTAGAAAAGTTATAAAATATCCATGCAAAGTATTTAAGCAATTAAATTACAAATAATTCCAAGAGAAAAATTTGGGATATTACATGAACCTACTCTAGATGTTGTGATGCTCTTAGCCCAAAGACTTGAGCAAGTAACAAATTATTTCATGCAAAATCAAAGTCTCCTTATGAACAAAATCACTGACTTAGAAAGGGTTCAACAACAAAAGTTTCCTCCTAGACCTCCATACAAAAATAACCAACAACAAAAGGGAAACCCATGATGGAAACCTAGACGCCCTAATTAGAAAAGAGTTCTTAATACCCTAGCACCTACTAATATGATTAATCAAGAAGATGGCCCTTGGTGTTTGCCTTGTAGTGATTCTCATTGGGAGCATGACTGTCTTAGACTTCATAATAATAATGGTAATGATGAGGACCCTAATAATTGTGAATACATGAATTTTATTGGTACATTAGATCCTATTATAAAAAAAAATGATATATTGATGAAAATGAAAAGATTTATTTAAACACTTTATTATTCACTTTCCATATATGAGGGTAGATAAAATCCCCCTGCCTTTTGGTATTGATGGATTTATGTTAGAATGTAGAAGGTTTTATTTAGAGTGATGCAAGTTTTAGGTCTTGGAGTACCAGAGATGTTGAGGTTCTCATGTGCTCTATGGTGAGCGCATGTCCACATGTTGGAGTCGGATGTTACCCCCTCTCACTTAGGGGTAGCTAGAGGAAATTATATCTCATGGTCCACATTGAAGACAACGATCCCAAAGATGATTATCAATATTCTCCATAGACAACATTCACTCAGATGCCTCCCCAGTCATCAATGCTCAATTCATTTCACATTATTTCACGTGATCCACATGATTCATCCGATGATGGTGGTCCAACACACACAAGGTGCATTAGTTATTGTTTCGTATAAAGTGTCACATTTAATGAATTAGGCATTTAAGTGTAGATCATGGATTGAAGTCAGATAATGGATCATGATTGCTTGGAAGCTATGTTATTTTCCTTGTTTCACCTTGGTGGCAATCATATTTGTCCTAGTCCAGTGTTGTCACTCTTGGAGAACATGGGTACTACTAGGAGGCCTTGATAGGGGTAACATATGATTCATTTTCATACTTAACATTTTTCATCTTGATTCCTTACATTATCCTGTCTATTGGAAATGGATGTTACATGTACACTAAAAAGGTTTGTTCCTTCATTCTCTTATGAGAAGAAGGGGCTAGGATGGCCAAGGTTGATGCAGCTGGTAAAAAGAATAAAAATAAGCATGTTATAGAAAAAGGATAATTGAATGACAAATGACAAATCGAAATCTAAAGTTAGCTTGAGCTCTACGCCCTTGCTATAAGGCGACCTCCCATAGTCCTAATGCACTAAATGTGCATCAAATTAAAAGGACTTAATCCCAGTAAAAATAAATGAATGAATCTTGTTGAGGAAAAGGTATGAGGAACCTTACTCAAGCATTTTCAGATCTTGTTGGGATAAGGCGAGATAGTTGGAAATGTTACCCGGGGTTTATAGACTTAAAATAAAAGAAACAATCACTTAATCCGCAGGTATTAAGTACGAGGGACCAAAGCTGGTTTTTTATATATTATATGTAACTGTGCAAAAGAAATAAACTAAACATAAATTACATGAGTATGTACATGGAGATAAAAGCAAAATATGAACCAAATCATCAAAATACATATGTGAGACTGAAATCAGAAATCTGATTTTTATATTGATTTCATTCTAAGATACAAAGCTGAATTCTGTTTACAAACCCTTGTGAGGGTAGGGACCAAAGTCAAATTTAGAAGCCTCTGATGGGAACCATACAAAAAGACTCTGACAACAAAAGGAAACTAAAGCTAAAGATCTGGATCAGCTTGCCACAAAATGTTTTCACTTGACTCTGCAAAATACTCTTTATCAATCATGAAATTTAATTCATAAACATACTAGAACACACATATTTCCAAAGATAAATCATACACCTTTAAAGACAAGCTGTTGAAATATATGATTCAGTTTTGAATCATGATGCCTTCAATAAGACCATGTTTTCATCAAGATGGTTAAGCCTTCTATGAAAAATGAAAGTATCTCACAAGTATAGAGAAAAAGTCATAGCAGAAGTTCTCCCTCTATTATCTCTTGCCTTTGTCTCTTCATTTGATTGAGATTTTATCCTTTCTCAATAACATATGGTAGTTCAACTACCTTTCTTTTGTTAAGATTAATAGCTTAACTAATTAGTTGAGACAAATAAATGATAATATATATAGGTAAGGGTCTAATTAAATAATAACTAAATAGGTGGGACCCCTTGTGACTCCTATTTTCAATTTCTTTAATAATCATCAAAACATGAAGTATAATACCCCAAACATTTGCTTCAAACATCTCCCTTGTAACTCCCACCTTCATATTAATGATCGAATATTTTAATATCAACAAAATAGAACATGACTATATCCAAAAATAACATTATATCCATGATGTCCAAAACATTGTCTAAATATGTATTTGTTGTCCAAAACATTGTCAAAATAAAGAGTGTCCTCAATAGAAAATAACATTAATCAGCATTAAAAACCATATTTGTGCATTTTGCCTCTTTTCAGTGTTGCCCTCTTTAGATCCCATTTCTGATTTATCTTGTGCAATAGCCTTCAATTTGTTGTTTTTCTTCATATGAGATATAGTCGATATATTATTACAATGATGAGTGTTCCATATATAGGGAACATATGGTGACCATCCATGAAAGGATGCGTCCCTTAAATAATCAATAACTATTTATTATTATCATTTACTTATTATATATAATATTTAATAATCAATAATTATATTATTAATTATTATTCTAAGAGAATGTCTTCCCAATGTTGTCCAAACATCAACACTCCCTCTCAACGAGGAAGACATTTTGCATCATGCCAAGCTTGTCTTTGAAGTATACAAACTTCACCCTAGACTCATGACACTTGTCTATCAGTCTTGGGAGACATCTCTCTCCCACCTGAACCGAGGAGAAACTCCTTTTGTGGCTCTCCCTTTGAGCCAATTAACTCTCTCTAAGATCAAGCTCACTCTGGTTCTACATGTAATAATATATAACATCTTGAGTCTCTATCATTCCTTGTCAAATCACCATGACTAGGAAAAAGACCACACCAAGATCTTTCACCACAAGTACACACCTATGAGTGAATGTCAGCCTCATGCTAACTGACATGTGGAAAGCACTTCAAGCACCTCGAGTCCATATTATTCCTTGTCATGATCAAGGAAGGACTACGTCTGGTCCCATTTACCACAAGTGCACCTTTATGATAAATGTATCCTATATCCCTTGGTCTATAGCCCAATCTAGGAGAAGTTCTGTCCGATGTTGAAACATCAACACTCATTCTTAGCCAGGGAGGTATCTTTCCATAGTAGTACACAACTATTGTTCAGAGACACACTGTCTCCGCCAGCGGTATACAACCACCATAGTAGAAAAAGGTTTGTCACACATGGCACTCCCATGTGGAATTCTAGAGGCTACTCCCTCTAGGAACACTTAAGGTCAACTCCCCATAGTGTGTGATGTCAAGATCAACTCCCTTGACATGTCCTCATGTGCTCTCCACAAGGGATGTGTCCTCATGTGCTCTCAACAAGGGACATTGGGCTATAAGCCCAAACACACTTATCCCTTCTCAGATAAGTGTCCTCACAGATCAACTCAACTCAATTCACATAGGAGTACAATCTGGAGAATTTTTGTCACACATGGCACTCCCATGTGGACTTCTAGAGGCTACTCCCTCTAGAAACACTAGGGTCAACTCCCCATAGTGTGTGACGTCAAGGTCAATTCCCTTTACATGTCCTCATGTGCTCTACACATGGGACATGTCCTCATGTTCTCTCCACAAGGGATGTTGGGATATAAGCCCAAACACACTTATCCCTTCTCATATAAGTGTCATAAAAAATCAACTCAACTCAGTCACAGAGGAGTTCCATCTGTAGAATGTATCAGGAAGCTGTAAACATCAACAAAATTGATGGGAACCTTATGGGTGGACTGCACTAATGACATGTGACCAATCATCTTTGAGATGAAGACGAGAGGACACAGATTCAGAGGAATCTTTGGATGACTTGGAGGGAGTGGCCACTCATTTTCCTGTATCTAGCTTTGACTTGGGAACATCATTTTTTATCCTTTTACTTGCATGGGAGGATTGTACTAGTGAGACAACATGATCAGCTTAGGCATTTGGATTTATTGGCGGTGGAGGAGGGGGTAATGGCAAAGACACAGTGGGCCAACCATGGTGATGAGCTACAGGTTGATGAACAATCTCTTGCCAACCATCATTGGCAAGTGGTTCTAGATGCATAGACACATGAGGGAGGATGTGGATACCAGAGACATTCTAACGCGGCTGGTAAGGAGACCTCTCAGGTATATGTTGTAGAATTCCTTGGCCAACTATATTAAAAACCCTAGCTTGGAAAAGTTGATTCAGCTCTTATGTATCAGCGTCAAAATGTATCAAAAATCGTGGCCTTATATGGCCTCTCTGCCAATTATTTCCTCGACCTCTATTAGCACCTCTGCTAAAGAAACTCATCCTGAAGCAATATTCCAAACATGTTATGAAAAAACTCTTAACAATCCATGCATCAATACTCTACCTAAATAAAATAAAAAGGTTGGCTCTATCATTCACGACAGAAGCACATGCAATCCATCCATCAATTGTTTTAAACTCAACAATCAATCACCATTTGAACATGGAGTGATAGGGATATTGGGAAGATGGGGGGCTTTGTAATGAGTGTAAAATGATAGCATGGATGGGAAACGACCAACGGATATTGTTCAAGAAAATGCAAAAGTAACAGAAAATGTATCTATTTCCAAACTTCCAACACCAGTCATCATCTAGTCTCTTTCTTTTGTTATTAATCTTTTCTCTTTTCTTTTGAAAAAATATGAAATTCATAATAATAGAAAAAGGGATGTTTAAATGTATTTGGGAAGGCGATGGGCATATAATGAGCAAAAAGTGAGATAATGGCAGGGAAAAAGACGATTATTGTTCTATTAAATGCAATAATATTTATTGAAAATCGCCATCACCATCATTTTCCAAAAAATTTCTCTATTTGATAATTCAAATCCGAGACACAATCATTTTATATTACCCAACTAAAAACCCCAGGAAAGTTCCAATATTGTCAAACTTCACAATTTCCTTTTCAATTAGCAGAGATTTTATAAGATATTGTTAAGAGAGTCATTCAAAGCAATTAAAAACATACTACATCAAGCGTGCATGCTGAGACAAAAACATAAATCCATCAACCTTTCACTATTCAACACTTGTATCACAACCTCAATACTTGTTGCATAAACAAACTGGGTTCGAAACCCCATGTGAAACCAGTGCTCATCATTTGATATAATAATCATATAACCTCAAATTCGACCAAACCCCCATAGATAAATAACAAATGAGCCAAGACTTAATGCATACAACCAATCTTTCCCACTGTCAACACTATAACATACATCAAGACCAGAGTTTGAATATGCCAATTTCCATATATAAGATAAAAAGAACCGAAGTCTGGGAAAATGTAAAGGCGAGACATTCATAAGGGTTTTATAAAAACCATTTAACCATTTATTTTCATAACAGACCTCCCCTGGTGGACACAAGGCAAATATGCCTATCTCACATATATTCACAAACAGTGGAAAGATAATTTGAAGGACCTGCAAGTCTTCCAAAGAATGGGTAAAGAGTATTGCGTTATGCAAGAAAAAAAACAATTATTCTTTTGTTTCACAAAGAAAAACCCTTGAATTCGAATAATCAGAGATGAGTGAACCTGAAAGTACTTTCCATAACTATTTTCCAACAACCATAGAAACATAACAACATTCGTTCTGGTCACAACACAATAAACATAATTCAAACATAAAGGAATTTCGAACATTATTCTCAACTTGAAACATTCAAATGCCAACAGGGAAGGACCTCCATTAAAATTCAATTTGCACAGCGGTGATACCCACATACACCCATTATAAACTTCATAAAGAAAACACATTATCTAAGAAAATCTAAGAGCCAACATCATGATTTTATTCAGAGCGGAGCTACAATTCGTGAATGGAGAGGTAAGAGCCAACATACTTGTAAGGAGAATGCCAAAAAACCAACAAGCACCACTATTCTTCCCAAGGGTGAGAAAGATGGAGGCAACACTAGCCAAATCAACCAATACAAATGCGAACCAAGTGAGGGTGGCGACCTCGAGGTAGGGTTAGAGTGACGTGCAGTAATTGCACATCGTTTCTCACATTAATTTCCATCAACTAGAGCCAAGCACGAGCGCACCCAATATTTCCAACACATAGTCCACTATGTTTGCCACATAAAATTTCAATCCAAAAATAAAATTAAACTCATAAATCTTAACGCATACTCAACACTTAGCACCAAAACATGTTATGTCCCACATTCCTTTCTAGTGAAGGATTTCCATCTTATAAAACTTATCCACTGTCCACAATAATAACGAGTATACCATAAGTGAAATACACCATAACTATATGTGGCTCGTGCTTGAGGTTTGAACAACAAGTCAAAATATGTGTAGCAAGAATAAACCAAGATGCTTATTAAAACAAACATTTTCCCCTTTTCCTTTCTTTTTTAAATTAAATTGCCAACGCACCCATCATTAGTCCATTTCACATGGAAAGTTGTTTCGAATTTCTAGGTTTATTCCCAAACTGTAGAATCAATTTTGCAAGGTAGTCCTGAGTGTAAATCAAATCAAAAGTATCTTTCATCATCATTTACATAACGGGGTCCCACCTATTTAGTATATTATTAAATATATATATAAGTGTTAAGGAATTGCAACCCATTTGCAAGCAGGGATTCCATGTTGCTTTTTTGTGTGTCAACAAACTTGAAAAGGGGACTTGCAAAGCAATAATTGAATATCAAAAGGCAAGAAGGGGTTTGGAATACACACATTGTCGATGAAAGGGTAACTCAAGCACCAAGTGCTCCTTCTACAAAGGTGCTCATGGAGATGAACCCACATGTGGCCTTACATGTCAATGACACCATGACCATGAAGTAAACCCCATACCATCTCATTCACTTATACCTACACTTTAAAGGGTTTCTCGGGAACTACTCCTCTACTTGGGTACTAGCACACCTAATAGGATCTTGTGATGACCCTCCCATACCTAAACTTGGAAAATTGCATAAAGTCTTGAGCTAGTGTGGAGTTTGAAGAAGATACCTAATGTGAATTAGTTACATGGATCTTGTGTTAGGTTGTGGTTGTATGATTCTAATGACTCTTGTATCTTGTCATGTCGGTCTTACTAGATTATGTGAACCTTTCTTGATGATGATGCACCCTCGACATGGTCCTTTAGAGGATGTTTTCATGCTTGTACCCAAGACATTGTGCACTATACAGAGGACATTGGGCCCTTGATGTTGATCATTGGGTTCCTTGATGACTTGGCCCACTTTGGGACACCTTCCCACATGTCATGGACATTGGACATTGCACTCATGACCTTGGGTGTTGCGGATATAACTAGTTGTGCCACCTAGAGGGCAGGAAGCCCCATAGCTTGGACATAGAACCCCTTGAGGATGTTAGGGTTTTGATGGATTCCCTTACACTTGCTCAGGATGGTGCACCTATTTGGAGGGATGGTGGATCCTTTTCCCACTAGGACGTTGGCATTTTCACCTAGGATGTTGTGCACCTACAGGATGACGTCATGCTTAGAGTGGTATGACCTTGCATTAAGTCAACCTAGCATAAGGGTGATGAGTTGACACTTGTTTTATGATGAGACGTGACCTTATTGATGAGGGGGTGTGACCCTTTTATGTTTCTTCACAACTCTTGAGGAGAGATGTGGCATTTGACGACCCCTATATCCCTTGGAGGATTATGTCACCCTCTTTTAGCATTCTACACTCGCACGTGTAACACTTTAATTAGAGTACGTTTTGATGTATTAGCATTATTTTTTTACATTGGAGGTTATTTGGGGGTCATCTTGAGACCTATCCACCTTGTATCCTAAATTATTGTCATTTTAGGGGCTTTTTTAGAGATGAGGCATTAGGATTGTCTCATACATATACTTGAGAGTTTCTTCATTTGTAAATCATAACTCATGTTGTGGAGAATCACTCCTCTTGTCTTCTTCACTTCTTTTTCACCATGGAGAACTTGTGCACACTTTTTGGAGATTGATTTAGTGGATGATTACATGGTAGGGTTCTTTCATGCTCAACGACTTGACTAGTAAGTGTTCCTTTCAAGTGTTTGGTGGTTTATTCTTGGTGTATTGAGAAAATGCTTTATCAAAGTGGTGATAATTTGCATGTTATCTTGTTTACATTGGATAAAATTTGTTTTGAAACCCTAGGAAGGCTTGCAAGTGAGCTCCCTTCCCTTGTTATTATTAATCTAAAGATTGTTTAAGCATATAAGGGTATTTTTAGTGCTTGTGAGTGCACTCCCCTAGTCTAGTCACACGTGTAGCACCTTTAGAGGATGTTTTGATGTATTAGCATTATATTTTTATATTGGAGGCTATTTGGCAGTCAGCTTGAGACCTATCCACCTTGTATCATGGATTATTGTCATTTTAGGGGATTTTTGAGAGATGAGGCGCCAGGATTGTCTATTATGATCTAATGCCTTAAAAATGATAAAAAGTCAATAATTACAGTCCACTTTGAGGGGGAAACCTTATTTTACAATATATCCACTTCATAATACAATATGAGATGAGATAAGATGATCCTAAGACTAGGTCTTCTTGGAATATATATAGGAGACAAAGGGTACAATTATAATGAAAGGGTGCCATGAAGGGGTTCAAAGCATACATACAAATATAACACAAGAAATGTAATAATTTAAAAAGGGGATTAATAAGGGGTTTTATACATAACATGGGATTTGTATGGGGCTTTGTCTAGGGCTTAAAATCCTCCCCCCCCCAAAAAAAAAAACAAGTGTTGTACTCAACACTTGACAACCACGGGTGTATATGCATGAAAAAATAATCTTCCCATGTCACCTCTTCCACTGGTAGGTTCTTCCATTTGACGAGGTACTCCGTAATTGCTCGATTTTGCAGCTTCTTAATCCTTAATTCAAGGATTATTTATGGTTCTAGTATGATTTTCCCTTCTCCATTCATCTCTAATAAAGTAGTTTGCACTGGGATCTTGTCATTGGTTATCTTATTTAAGCAAGAAACATGGAAGACTGGATGTACACTTCCTTGTTGTTGATGAATATCATGGGCGTGATCTTGAGTAGGTGGAAGACCCTTAGGCATCTCCTCAAATACCTTGGAATGGTTGTTGGTAATTTTTTGGATATCCATTGGAGCAGAGGATATAGATGTTTGAACATCTATTGAGCTTAAATGTGCAATTACACTATGGTGTCCCCTTTTCAGCAATTTTCTCATGTCGTTAGAGCTTATCACTTTAGAGGGTTTCCCTTGGATACCTCTAAGCTCAATTTCCTTTCCTTCTAAGGAAAATTTCATGAAAATATATTAAAAATTAAGGGCCACTATTCCCAATTATTGTGACCATTGGACCCCTAATACAACATCAACACCACCCATTTCGATGAAAATCATGGGACTATCCAATAAATACTCCCCCATATTGAGCTTAATACTATGGCACTTCCTAGAATAATTTATGGTACCTCCATCTACAACCATTATTTGGAACTCTGGTGCTGGATATAGAAAACAATTGAGATCTTTTGCTAATTTGCAATTGATGAATTTATGGGTACTACCAGAATCAATCAATATTGTTACCTTTTTTTTTTGATATATCCTTCTATATTGAGGGTTTGTGAAGTATCGATGTTGACCAATGCATGACAAGATATCGTTGGAGTAGTCTCTTCTAACTCTAGATCTTCTAATGGTCCCAATTATTGATCTTCTTCCTCTTCATTATCTATGTAGAATACTTTCTTGTTTTTGCATTTATGCCCCTTACTGTACTTGTTGTCACAATTGAAATATAGTAAATTTTCTCTTATTTCATCCATTTGTTGAGGTTTCAAACTTGTTGGTTGAGGTACGATTGTCTTATGAGCCCCAAAATGATCTATGCTTATTGTGTATGCTCCACTGGTAGACTTATGAGTAGCCTTTTTCTTGGCTTGAATATGACGAGTAGATTACATAGCTTCCATAATATTTGTAGGGTGTCTTAAGAAAAAGTCATGTTTAATGTCCTCTTTTAATCCACCCATGTAAGCTTGCAACAATTGTTCATCACTTATGTCATCCACCCTTGTGGCCAATACCTGAAATTCTAAATTATAATCTTTAATATCAACTAAGTGCTTGATTCTTGCCAATTAACTAAAGTAGTCATGTTCCAAAACTTTCCCATATTATTCTTCTAAGTCTCTTGTAAATAAACCCCAAGTATAA
This sequence comes from Picea engelmannii, assembly GCA_009831015.1. NCBI lineage: Eukaryota > Viridiplantae > Streptophyta > Pinopsida > Pinales > Pinaceae > Picea > Picea engelmannii. Next base: position 74,421 of record ML821326.1, read on the forward strand.
TGATAAAAGGGG
>ML821326.1:97778-117070 GCA_009831015.1 Picea engelmannii
TGGAATTAATCCTTGTGCCATGAATGACTATTTTTCTGTGCTGACGATGCGGAGTTCTTGTCGCCCTGTGCGGACGAAATTTCAGTGATAACAGCAACCTTTTTCACATTTTCCATACCCTCCGGGGAATTCTAATAAGAGATGTTGCATGATGAACTTGTAAAATATCTTAGCCACCTTCGACTTGGGCATGAGTTGTTACTCTCGAGTGTTTTTTTTACTTGTTAACTATATAGTGTCGTCTAAAGGCAATTTATAATTTTCGAGTTTTTTCACTCAATTTCTCCAAAGATGGAGTATATACTCATGGTTAGGCCTTAGCATGGACCTAAGCCTAGTGTCTAATGTATATTACCATGCTAAACATTCTCCTAAAGTTTTATGGAAATGTGCTAAGTCCCACTTAGGATTTATTTTTTTTCAGTTAATTAAAAATTTTCCACAAAACAAGAATTTTTAATTAAAAAATAAAGTTATAATAAAAAAGTGGTACTAGGAGTTTTCCTATGCCTTGGGGGTGCTCATTTTTTAACCTATAGCACCCACATTACCTAAGTACCCACTTTTGTGAGTGAAATTAGTGATTTTAATCACTAAAAAATCATTTTTAGTCAAAAAACCCAAAAAAGACATAAAAATCAAGAAAAATCAGCAAGTGACTATTTTCTTGGAAACATGTGGGGACATGTTTTAAGTGAATAAAGCCTCAAAAGGCAAGGTGGAAACCATAGGAGACATCCCATTGGTCATAGACTAAGTAATATGGCATGTGGATTTGTTTTTGGCATGTGCTCAAGAAGAGGGTGTGCACCACTTGAGAGGTGGCGCACTCTAAAGAGGGGAAACCTACCTCTTGAGGGGTGGCACCCCCCTATCCCATCAAATATTCCAAATGGCGCTTTGTGAGAGTGTGGGGAGAGGTGGCAGCCTACTCCCACACACTTGGCTCCACATTCCATACACTTGGTGCTCCCTCCTTGTCCACTTGGTGCGCCCTCCTCCATTGGGAACTCTTCCCCTTAGCTATAAATTGGAGCTCCCTTCCCATTGCAAACTAGTTGGAGCAATTGGAATGATTGTATTGTAGTATCATTTATACTATCAATATTTTTGGAATAAAAGACTTTGGAGACTAGTTTTTGGTGATCAAGCTTCATGTGTGGATCTCATTTGTCAATGGTGTGCTAATTTGTGAGGTAATGTGCTTTGTTTTTCTTGCTTAATTGTTAGATTGTAGCCTTCAAGTGGATTTGTCTCCAATAAGGGTAAGGTTAGAAGATCCAAGTTGTTTTATAATCTTGTTGTTTCTTGTATATCAATATTTTATGTTGCATATTCATTTCGGTTAATGTTTATGTTTTCTTAAGATGTTTTATGCAAGTAACACTATTCTACTAAAAGTTCTTTGGCAAGAAATATATAAGTGTGCAAGATCTCATTACTTCAAGAGGAGGATAGGCATTGTTGCATTGTCTTCTCCTTCAATCTTTCAAAAATACAAGGAGTCCCTCTTTGATTCATCAAGAAGACCCCACATTGCCCAAAGTTCCAAGGCTTTGAAAATCTTCCTCTTTCTCTTTCTCAATATAATATCATTTCTTTGGTTAGCCTAAGATTATATATGCAAGTTATTTGAATCTGATTTAAAGTCTAAAGATGTCTAATTTCAAATTTTGCATATATAGGAAAAGCTAGATCTACTTTTGCATTTAAAAGTTTCATTTAAAAGCATAAGATCTAGACTAGAAAAGGCTAGTTTTATCAAGTTTTGCTTCTAAATTTTAAAGGGATAAAAGTAGTTTCTTTTTTTAAGTGCTTCATTTAAATATTGGGAAATTTAGTGCTTGTAGTTTTTTACCTTAAAACAGCAGCAAAAGATCCCAAGGAAGCAAGCTTTCTAGCTTGATTCTTTGGTTCCTTTCTTGCAAAATTTCAATAAATTCACTTAGGAGAAATTTGGGGTTTTACTACTAACACCGCAAGACACCTTTAAAGTGTTTTGGGACACATTGCATCTTGTTTGCTTGTTTGTTTGTGTAGGTCGATGCGAAAACAAGAGGATACACTATAAAAAAGTTGAAGATTTAAAGCTTCCAAGACCCCCGAAGTGGCCCTATATCTTTGAAAATTGTTGTAAAAGTGTAAATCTTATTTTCTGATCCATTTATAAGGGTCAATGTCACTCTTTTAAAGAGATCCTAAGTCTCTTCAAGAGCATTTGTAACCGATATAATAAAATCAGTGATCAATGAACAAAAGTAGGCCTCACTTTGCTTTCCCCCCCGGGGGTGTGTGTTGTGTTTTAGGACTTTGTGTCTTTAGCTTGCTTTAATTGTTCTGTTTGATATAACTTCTCAAACAAACTCACATCAATTTTAAAGTTAAAATAAATCACAATCTAGATTAGATTTCAATTTGCAAAAGTAGAACCCTAATTCCTAGTCTAGATTTCCTTTATGCAATTTCAAAGTTGGAAATAAACCGTCTCCTCAGCTCCTTGCAAGAGGCTGGTCAGTGAAGACTTTAGTAATTAGAAAAACATTTCCCTTTCGGTACTTGGCGTTCTTGTTTAAAATATTCAACTCCCCTCAGCTCCAAGTGTGTCACTTAACCCTTCCAGTTGTGAGCTTGTCTCGATCTTCTGGGAGTAAGTTTCATACACGCTGGGTTGGTCAGTGGTGATAGATTAATAGGTAAATCTTAAAAGAGAATTATTGCTTGGCTTTAAGAACCATCTAGGGGGAGTGTGCGAAGTTTCACTGAATACCTCGGGCTTGTTCCCCTCAGTGTTGGACATCCAGCATCTCTAGTGAGCTTGTTGGTAGAACCATTGGGTTTCGGCAAGTTCTCAACAAATCTTTGAGCTAAAGGGATAACCTCTTGAGAGGCCAAATCTAGTTTAGTCAAACACTTTATTTTCATGAAATAAAATTTATCTCATTAACCTACAATCAATAAATCCTAATAAAACACACGATCTACATTTCCCATGATACCTTTAAGGCACTGGTCTCATTTCTACATTTACAAAGCCATTTGCTTCAAGCACTTTATTTTCAGTCATGTACTTTGAAGCAATTTTGATTTACTTGCATCTAACATTGTCTCAAGTATCCTCTTTATGCAAGTATATTTTTATGTATCTTGTGGTGATTAATTGATATGTGTATGCCTTAGAATAGATTTGTTTTATATTGATTAATGCAATAAACTCCTAGAATACTAGTTGCTTAGATTTCAGTTTAAGCCTTAGATTATTTTATTAGGGACTACCCCCCTTGGCTTTGCTAGGAGTTGGCCTAGACGGAGGAGTTGAGGTTTAGGTGACAAAACCTTAACTCTCACTTGCCCCCAAGGACACACCGAGTGGATTGAAGATTTATTCCACATCTCTGAGGTGTGTATAAGGCGACAACATTTTTGGCGTCGTTGTCGAGGATAAATCTTTCTATTCCCGGAATATGACCTTGTTTTCCTTTTTGTTTGTTTTACTTAGTTTTTTATGCTTGTAGTTTATCATAATTAGACTCGATCATCTGGGGACTCCACTTAATTCCAATTTGACTAAGTATTCTACAAGAAGGAATTTAGAAGGCCTAGTTGACTTCATTCCTGAACCTGAATAGGTTTATCGAAGGAGGTTAGCCAAAGCCTCTTCTCGTAGAATCCTTAGTCTTTTAGGATTCGATTCCATTTATGATATCCACTTGTTTTTTGTTAATAAAATTTTTAATTCAGAAATGGCAATTTATGATCCTTGTTATTTTTCAGCAATAAATAATTATCCTCATGCAATTCCAGAAAAGGCAATGGAAAAATTACCTAGATTTCAAGGCAATAATGATATTTCTGCTAAAATGCATGTTAAATCCTTTATGAGATGTATTAATAAGTGGTGTGTTGCACATGACCACGAAGATGTCAAAATGAAGCTCTTTGTTCTTTCCTTAGAAGATGATGCTTTAGACTGGTATGAAGACATGCCAAATAACACTTTAAAGACCTTGAAGGATCTCCTAGATGCCTTTACTGAGAAGTGGGGGGATAAAAGAGATCATCATCACCTTTTGGTAGCCCTCAACACAATAAGGAAGAATGAAAATGAAACTATGGATGAGTTTAACAAGAAATTCAATGAGCTAGTTTCAAGCATGCATACAGATATCAAGCCTCCAGACAGTGATATCTTGATATACTACATTGAGGCATTTGGTGGGGAAATGAGGTATCAACTAAGAGATAAAGAACCCACCAACCTCAAAGTGGCTCAAGAAACTACTAACAAGATTTATAAAAACATGCAAGCATCAGGAAAGTTAAACCTTTCAGGATTCACAATAGGCAGTTCTTCTAGACAATCAGATTCTAAAGAAAAAGCAGCAGTCCCTGATAATAAAGATATGTCTTATGACCCTTTAAAGGCCATAATAGAGATGGTTAAAATAATGGAGTAAACTCATGCTACTCAACTTAGTGCTTTGCAGAATATATTGATAGCTATGGAGAGGTCCCAATCACAAAATAACAGATTCCAACCGAGGCCTAATAATGAAAGATGGAAAAAGAAAGGTCCTCCTCAAGAGAAAAGGCCACCTAATCAGTTGGAATCCAATAATGTGGTAAATGAGGAAATACCACCTTTTTGTAGAGAATGTGAAGATTTTCATGAAGAGTCCACTTGCCCAATCTTTTGTCAAATAAATGAACAAGGTCTCCCTCCAACAAACAATTTTGTGGGACAAACAAGAAGCTCTAACCACATAAACAACTTTGGTGAAACTCACCCTTTGTCAATGGATTATTGGGTTCAAATGCAAAAAATAAGTTAGCAAGCAAATGAAGTGGTTGAAGAGTATGATAATGTTACAAAGCTGTATGGACACAAGCCCACAAATGAGCATATTTTAGAGATGGCCAGACATAAAGGAATAGTCTACCAAAGAAAAGGGAGAGATGGTGCAAACAAGTCTCAAGTGAACTTTCCCAAGGTAACTAATCCTTCTCCAATTACTGATCTAACTGTTGATTTAGGTAATTGGATTTCAAATGCAAAAGTGTTGGTTCCAGTGTCAGATCTTTTGAAAATTCCTTCACAAAAGGAAAAACTACTTAAAGCAATAAATGTTCCAAATGATAAAGTGGTTATTAAAAATCAAGAAAAATAAAAGGAACATCATGAAGATCCTCCAGTGGTTTTGACTAGCAAAGATAGAACCAAAGAAGAGAATCCCCCTTTCTTTGTGTCTCTAGAAATAAATGATCAGTGGATGCATAATTGTATGTATGATTCTGGAGCTTCATCCAACATTATTACTAAGGGAATTATGCAAATATTGGGCTTTAAATTAACAAGGCCTTATCATAATGTGTGTGCCATGGATTCCAGGGAAATTGAAACCCATGGGATTATCGTAGATTTGCCAGTCAAGCTAGCTTTCCGCCCAGATTTTGCTTTCAAAATGGACGTGCTTGTAATCAATGTGCCAGATGCTTAGGGTATGCTTCTCTCAAGAAAATGGGGATCTCACATGGGAGGTTGCCTAAATATGGATTTGACTTTTAAAACTATCCCATACCCTCCTCCATCAACCAAGAATTCCAAACTCTTTAGAGAAACAGAAAGAAAGTATCACATAGAAGATCCTAAAGACCCATTCAATGAGTTCTTATGCCAAATGTTTGACATGGGTAATTTCTCAATTTGTTCAAACTTCCTAGCACCAACTGAAGAAAAATTTAAAGATGAAAAGAAAAGTAATAAGGCTTGGAAAATGAACTTTGATGGTGCACATTCAAGATCAGGAAAAGGGGCTAGAATTGTCCTAGTTTCACGAACAGGAAAGTCTTACAATTTTGCATTTAGATTAGAGTTTGATGCAACAAATAATGTGGTTGAGTATGAAGCACTTCTACTTGGTATGGAAATTGCAAAAGATATGGGGATCAAAATGTTAAGCATCAAGGGTGATTCTGATTTGGTCATTCTCCAGGTAAAAAATAAGTTTGCATGCAAAAGTGAAAGATTGAAAAGATACAGAAATGCAATCTGGGATACTATATAATTGTTTGATGCTATAGATATCATTTCAATCCCTAGGGATCAAAATCGTTTAGTGGACAGTTTGGCAGTTGCAGCTTCAACCCTCCAACCTTCAGAAGATCTAATAAAAGGAAAAGGAAAGTTGGAAATAATCTTCAGACCTTCAGTTCCATATAATATTGATCACTGGCAAGTTTTCAGAGATGATGAGCAAATCTTAAGATTCATCCATAATGTTCAGGAATTCTCAGGTTTCAATGTCAGTTATAAAGAAGAAGGAAAAGAGTATGTTGAGGAAGATAATCCCATAAAAAAATCCATTCCCTAGAGGACTAACTTCCTTAGAAAAGATCTTTGATAGGCATGACATGCATAAAAAGAAAAAAGAAGTAATAAAACATGGCAGCTACATAGAAGTGAATATTGGGACAGAAGAATTCCCAAGGCTCATAAAAATCGAAAAGGGTACTTCAGAAAAAGAAAGAAAAGAATTAATAAGTCTTGTCTGTGAGTATAGGGATGTATTTTCATTTACATATGATGAACTCAAAGCTTATAAAGATGATGTGTTTCAACATACTATCCCACTCAAAGAAGACACAAAGCCCTTCTGGAAAAAACTTAGGGGAATAAATCCTAAGTTAGCACCTTTGGTTCAAGCAGAACTCAAAAGGATGTTGGATGCTGGCATCATTGCTCCAACAAGGCATTCTTCATGGTGTTCTAACTTAGTGGTAGTTAGAAAGAAAAACAGGGGAATAATGGTATGCATTGATTTTATAAATATGAATCTAGCATGCATTAAGGATAATTACCCCTTGCCCAACATGGAAACTCTATTGCAAAGAGTGACTAGTTAAAAAATAATGTCCATGTTGGATGGTTTCTCTGGATACAGTCAAGTGTTGGTGAGGAAGGAGGATCAAAATAATACAACCTTCACCACACCATGGGGCACCTTTGAGTACCTAAGAATTCCCTTTGGCTTATTAAACATAGGTGCTACCTTTCAGAGGGTCGTGGATTTTGCCTTCCATGAATTAATGGGCAAAATCATTGAGATCTATCATGATGACTTGACTGTGTTCTCAAAGGAAAGATCAGATCATGTGGGTCATCTTAGATAGGTGTTTGAAATATGTCGAAAGAATGGCATCTCCTTGAATCCAGCTAAGTCAATTTTGGGAGTTGATGAAGGTAAGTTGTTGGGCCATATCATAGCAAAGGATAGGGTGAAAATGGATCCAGAAAGGGTGCAAGCCATACAAGGAGTCCCTTTGCCCCAAACCAAGAAATCCCTCCAATATTTCCTTGGTCAAATCAACTTTGTAAGAAGGTTTATACCAAACTTGGATGAGACCATGAAACCTATCATCAAACTCTTAAAGAAATATTTCAAGTTTGAGTGGACAGAGGAAGGAAGAAGAGATTTTAAAAACATTAAGGACACAATTGGTAAATCTCCTGTGGTAATTAGTCCAAACTATTCTAAAGACTTTCAAATATTTTCCTTTGCTTCTGAAGATACTATAGCAGTGGTGTTGCTCCAAAAAAATGATGAGGGTAAAGAGACACCCATTGCTTTTATGAGCAAAGCATTGCAAAACTCAGAGCTTAATTATACAACCATGGAAAAGCAAGAATATGCTTTAGTCAAGTCCCTTAATCATTTTCAAGTTTACATAGGATATTCAAGAGTTGTGGGGTATGTACCCCACCCAGCGGTAAAAGATATCCTTGGGAAACAAGATTGTTTGGGGGTTAGGGGAAAGCGGGTTTCAAAAATACAAGAGTATGATTTGGAAATAAAACCCACTAAATTAATCAAAGGTAAAGGATTAGCTCAAAATGCTAACTGAAGGAAATGAAAAAGCTTTGGACCTAGTCTATCAAAATAGCCAATCTAGGTCATCTTTATCTCCGGAACTTCAAAAGTTAGAACAACACAAATGGTATGTTGATATCATTTTCTTCCTTTCTAATCTCACATGCCCAAGTCATTTAATTGGTCACAAAAGAATAGCATTGAGATTAAAAGAAGCTAAGCATTGTATCATTCAGGATGGATTGGGGTGGAGAAACCCCGATGGGGTGATACTTAGATGTGTTGATGAGCTTGAGTCCAAAAGACTCTTGGTAGATTTTCATTCAGGATTTTGTGGTGGGCATTTTGCAGCCAAAACTACTGCCCACAAGATCCTCAGAGCACCTTAATACTGGCCTACTATATTTTTAGATGTGCACAAAATGGTTAGGGGTTGTCAGCAGTGTCGATTGTTTACTGGGAACTAGAAGCTAGCAGCCTTACCATTACAACCAGTAGTGGTGGAAGCCCCTTTTTAGTAGTGGGGGATTGATTTCATTGGTCAATTCAATGATAATTCAAGTAATGGCTATACTTGGATAATCACAACAACCGATTATTTCACAAAGTGGGTAGAAGATATACCCACCAAGTCAACAACCGACAAATTGGTCATGGATTTTCTTGAGGACAAGATTGTCACTAGGTTTGGTGTGCCAGCAAAGATAACTACCGATAATGCCAAGGCATTTAGTTCAACATAATTATCCTCATTCTGTTTTAATTATGACATTATATTATCCCACTCTTCAAATTACTATCCCCAAGGCAATGGTCTTGCCGAGTCTAGAAATAAAAGCTTGATGACAATTCTTAAGAAAAATGTTGGGGATAACAAGAGGTCATGGGATAATAAGATCAAGTTTGCACTTTGGGCTGACAAAATCACAAAGAAGAGTTCAACGGGAAAGATTCCCTTTGAGTTGTTTTACGGTCTTGATGTCACTCTGCTAGTTCATCTGAAGCTTCCAGTGTATCAATTTGTTCAGAAGTATGGTTTGGACGAAAAATTTCATCAAAATAGAATTGATCAAATAATTGAGCTTGATGAAAATAGAAGGAAAGCCTTAGATGAAAGTATAAAAAATCAAGAAAAGATAAAGAAAACCATTGATAAGTCCTCGAGACAAAGATATTTCCAGGCAGGTGATACAGTCCTCCTATGGGACAAATGAAAAGAGAAGAGAGGAAGTCATGGCAAGTTTGATAGTCTATGGGCAGGGCCATACATTATCCAGGATGTAGCTGGAAAGAACTCTTTTGTCCTAAGCATGTTGGATGTGGAGAGGTTGCCACTTCCAGTAAATGGTCAACTTCTCAAGCTCTTATTCAACGAAGTCATCTGATGTCCATGGGGCATATTTTGTATCATATTCTCTAAACCCTTATCCTTTGTGCTTTAAAATTTTCACTTTTCTGTACATAGTTTATTTTTCAATTTTGTATATATACATGTATATTATTTCTGCAACTTATGTTTAGTATTGGATTTTATATGGACATGTTATTGATGAGGTGTCGATGATGTAGGTCATGTGATTATGGATTCTCATATGATCTCATTCAAATAAAAAGATAAAGCACACTTCCCCGTATGGAACCAATGTTATCCACCAAATTGCACTAGGATGGACTTCCAGCGAGCCGCCAAAGTTTGAACAATTCCATGTTCAAAATTCAGAGTTCAGAAGTTCAGTCGGTCAATAAGACCAACCTTTTTCACATTTTCCATACCCTCCGGGGAATTGTAATAAGATATTTTGCATGATGAACTTGTAAAAGTTCTTATCCACCTTCGACTTAGGCATGAGTTGTTACTCTGGAGTGTTTGTTTTACTTGTTAATTATATCTTGTCGTTTAAAGGCAATTTATAATTTTCGAGATTTTTCACTCAATTTCTCCAAAGTTGGAGTATATACTCATGGTTAGGCATTAACATGGATATAAGATAGTGTCTAATGTATATTACCATGCTAAACATCCTCCTAAATTTTTATGGAAATGTGCTAAGTCCCCCTTAGGATTTTTTATTTTTTTCATTTAATTAAAAAAATTCTGCAAAATGAGAAGTTTTAATTAAAAAATAAAGTTGTAATAAAAAAGTGGTACTTGGAGTTTTCCTATGCCTTGGGGGTGCTCATTTTTTAACCTAGAGCACCCACATTACCTAGGTACCCACTTTTGTGAGTGAAACTAGTGATTTTAATCACTAAAAAATCATTTTTACTCAAAAAACCCAAAAAAGACAAAAAATCAAGAAAAATCAGCAAGTGACTATTTTCTTGGAAACATGTGGGGACATGTTTTGGGTGAATAAAACCTCAAAAGGAAAGGTGGAAACCATAGGAGACATCCCATTGGTCATAGACTAAGTAATATGGCATGTGGAATTGTTTTTGGCATGTACTCAAGAAGAGGGTGCGCACCTCTTGAGAGGTGACACACTTTAAAAAGGGGCAACTTACCTCTTGAGAGGTGGCACCCCCCTATCCCATCAAATATTCCAAATGGCGCTTTGTGAGAGTGTGGGGAGAGGTGGCAGCCTACTCCCACACACTTGGCTCCACATTCCATACAATTGGTGTGACCTCCGTGTCCACTTGGTGCGCCCTCCTCCATTGGGAACTCTTCCCCTTGGCTATAAATTGGAGCTCCCTTCCCATTGCAAACTAGTTGGAGAAATTGGAAGTATTGTATTGTAATATCATTTGTACTATCAATAATTTTGGAATAAAAGGCTTTGGAGGCTAATTTTTGGTGATCAAACTTCATGTGTGGATCTCATTTGTCAATGGTGTGCTAATTTGTGAGGTAATGTGCTTTGTTTTTCTTGCTTAATTGTTAGAGTGTAGCCTTCAAGTGGAGTTGTCTCCAAGAAGGGTAAGGTTAGAAGAGCTAAGTTTCTTTATAATCTTGTTGTTTCTTGTATATCAATATTTTATGTTGCATATTCATTTCGATTAATGTTTATGCTTTCTTAAGATTTTTTATGCTAGTAACATTGTTCTACTAATAGTTCTTTGGCAAGAAATATCTAAGTGTGCACGATCTCATTAATTGAAAAGGAGGATAGGCATTGTTGCACTCTATTCTCCTTCAAGATTTCAAAAAGACAAGGAATCCCTCTTTGATTCATCAAGAAGACCCCACATTGTCCAAAGTTCCAAGGCTTTGAAAATCTTCCTCTTTATCTTTCTCAATATAATATCATTTCTTTGGTTACCTTAAGATCATATATGCAAGTTATTTGAATCTAATTTAAAGTCTAAAGATATCTAATTTCAAATTTTGCATATATAGGAGAAGCTAGATCTACTTTTGCATCTAAAAGTTTCATTTAAAAGCATAAGATCTAGACTAGAACAAACTTGTTTTATCAAGTTTTTCTTCTAAATTTTAAAGGGATAAAAGTAGTTTCTTTTTTTAAGTGCTTCATTGAAATATTGGGAAATTTAATGCTTGTAATTTTCTGCCTTAAAACATCAGCAAAAGGTCCCAAGGAAGCAAGCTTTATAGCTTGATTCTTTGGTTCCTTTCTTGCAAAATTTCAATAAATTCACTTAGGAGAAATTTGGGGTTTTACTACTAACACCCCAAGACACCTTTAAAGTGTTTTGGGGCACATTTCATCTTGTTTGCTTGTTGTTTTGTGCAGGTCGGTGTGAAAACAAGAAGATGAGATGTCAAAAAGTTGAATATTTAAAGCTTCCAAGACCCCTAACGTGGCCCTGTATATTTGAAAATTGTTGTAAAAGTGTAAATCTTATTTTATGATCCATTTATAAGGGTCCACATCTCTCTTTTAAAGAGATCCTATGTCTCTTCAAGAACATTTGTAACCGATATAATAAAATCAGTGAGCCAAAGGAGACCTCACTTTGTTCCCCCCCCCCCCTCTCCGGGGGGTGTGTTGTGTTTTGGGACCTTTTGTCTTTAGCTTGCTTTAATTGTTCCTTTTGATATAAGTTCTCAAACAAACTCACATCAATTTTAAAGTTAAAATAAATCACAATCTATATTAGATTTCAATTTGCAAAAGTAGAACACTAATTGCTAGTCTAGATTTCCTTTATGCAATTTCAAAGTTGGAAATAAACAATCTCCTCATCTCCTCGCAAGAGGCTGGTCAGTGAAGACTTTAGTAATTAGAAAAAAATTTCTCTTTTAGTACTTGGATTTCTTGTTTAAAATAAACAACTCCCCTCAACTCCCAGTGTGGTTCCTGACCCTTCCAGTTGCGAGCTTGTTTCGATCTTCTGGGAGTAAGTTTCATACACTCTAGGTTGGTCAATGGTGATAGATTAATAGGGAAATCTTAAAAGAGAATTATTTCTTGACTTTAAGAACCACCTAGGGGGGGAGTGTGAAAAGTTTCACTGATTACCTCGGGCTTGTTCCCCTCAACGTTGGACATCTGACACCTCTAGTGAGCTTGTTGGTGGAACCATTGGGTTTCGGCAAGTTCTCAGTAAATCTTTGAGCTAAAGGGATAACATGTAACATCCCCAGCCACCAACAAGCCAAGCAATTGCACTACTTAGACGCTTTACTTAGCTTTGATACCATATTGTAACATCCCCGACCATCCACAGGCTGGGTAATGCTACCACGCGGAAATACATACATACATAGATATATCTAACATGCATTTTAATCGAAATAAAACACATAACCCAGAGTTACTGCTACCATACAGATTCAAATGTAATAGACAGTCATTCATATACGCAACGGAATACATGATTACATTCAAGCATCACAATACATGCATAAAATACATAATTAAACACATAAATGATACTTATCTTTTAGCTGGAGTAAATCCACCAACTACGTGCAGACCTTCCACGAACCTCCCAGCCTTAGACCACGTTGCTCATCACGCTCAGCAGTGGGTCACCCCCGAGCTGGGACTAAGCTCCACCCAAGTCAAGGGAATCCTAGACTAGGTTGCGGTTACATGAACACTGCATAGTGCGACCGGAAGGATTCTCTCCAGGAGCCTTCTTACGCTCACTACTCACGGACTCTTATTCCCCACATGTTGTTCCACCCAGGAGTATACACCTTCACTGTCACACGGTCCATCAGTTGCTTCACCTCCCTCTCAGGGTCTCGGAAACAGGCCAGATCAGGGATTCTCAGAGCTCTGTAGCTGGTGCTAGACTCTCTCTGGAAAAAAACCACTTCCCAGCAAACTCTCTCACCTGGAGAGAGTTGCTCATAGGCCTGAAAACCTACTTCTTCTACCACATTCGACTCAATTCTCGCAATATAAGGATAACAACAACAACAACAACATTCGTTTAACTCATGGGTGACAACAGCAATAGGAAAATTGGGTATGGACGTCCAAAAATGACAACAGTCCCACTAAGACACAACACGGCTCAGGTAACACATAGGACAACAACCCAAATGGTTAAGCACGAACTTGGATTTGCAGTGTGGATAAACCTGGTTTCATGGGACACACAGATCAACTTCTCCCTTCCCACTGGTTTCTCATATGTGTGAGGTTATGCAGAGGCAGACACAGACGCAAAACAGGTTCAGACGGAGATCCCCGTGAACTCAGGCTGAGGATGGAAGAATGGGCAGTGAACCCCCAACACAGTTGACGCTTCAACTTTTAACTGCATGCACCCAGGTCAACACTTGTCTTCCTGGAGCTGCATGCGTTCCCTTTTGCACACGTTGCCTCTCCCAGGACTTAGGATAAGAACATGTCTTTCACACAGCTTTGGAATAATAATAAATTATTATTCTCAAGGACTTAAGCCCCTAATATTAGCCCCTCTTTCCAACCTTTTCATCCCCCTTTCCCTTACCCACCCTGTGGAAGCTTAGTCCCCCATCACTCTTTCTTCATGGTCAGTCTGCACGCAGCGATGTTTATATTTTATTAATCAGGCTCCCCGACCCAATAAACACATAAGCCCACCAGCTTATCAACACTCAGCTCACCAACCTACAAAATATGTTTACAATTCATAAATACAACAGGGGCTCGTCCTTGGGGATATTACATAACCTATTGAGAGGCCAAATCTAGTTTAGTCAAACACTTTATTTTCATGAAATAAAATTTATCTCATTAACCTACCATCAATAAATCCTAATAAAACACACGATATACATTGCCCACGATACCTTTAAGGCACTGGTCTCATTTCTACATTTACAAAGCCATTTGCTTCAAGCACTTTGTTTTCAATCATTTACTTTGAAGCAATTTTGATTTACTTGCATCTAACATTGTCTCAAGTATCCTCTTTATGCAAGTATATTTTTATGTATCTTGTAGTGATTAATTGATCTGTGTATGCTTTAGAATAGATTTGATTTATATTGGTTAATGCAATAAACTCCTAGAATACTAGTTGCTTAGATTTCAGTTTAAGCCTTAGATTACTTTATTAGCGACTACCCCCCTTGGCTTCGCTAGGAGTTGGCCTAGATGGAGGAGTTGAGGATTAGATGACATCACCTTAACTCTCACCTGCCCACAAGGACACACCAAGTGGATTGAAGATTTCTTCCACGTCTCCCAGGTGTGTATAAGGGGGCAACAGGTACCATTGATATGGTTTTATCTCTAAGTTCAAGGTTTGTATGTGAATCCTTTTCTTATCATCCATAATATTATGTAGTTCAAAATATTGCTCTATTGGTTCATCCATATAAATACCTTTGTTCCATCAAAATTCTTTAATTCAATCTTGGGAAGGTTGAATTTAGGACCACCACTGTAATTAACTCCACTATTAGAGTTAAATCCACTAGAAAATTGTTTATTATCGGCAGGTTGTTCAACCTAAATACTACCCTTGTTTTCGTGAGTTCCTTGAATTTTGATATCTCCTTTAGGGGGTCTCTCATCTAGAGCCCGAGAGATCATGGAAGACAAGGAATTTTGCAATTCCTCCATGGATTTTTGTATTTCTACTTTATTTTCATCCATCTTATTTTTCATGTCATCCAAAGTTATTTTCATCTCATTCTTATTCTCATTCATCTTCTCATCCATTTCTTGAAATTTTCTTTGTGAGATTACCAACTCATCCCTTGTTATTGACTTAGCACTCAAATCATTAAGTTGTCCTCCAATTTGGATAACATGTTATGTATGTATTTATTTTCTTCTTGAGTTATAGATGAGACTTCGAGAGGTTTATGTTAGAATATAGAAGATTGTGCTTGTTTTACCATTGACAATACCCTTGTCACCCAACCATAGGCCGAAGCCACCCTCAACCTTGACCTTGACAGAGAAGAATATTGGTAGCAATCAATAGCCAAGCAAGGATGATGCACCAAGCAAGAATAGAACCCAAAGCTGATCAGATAGTCCCACCCATAAACTGGTGCAACACCTTCCCCATAAACTTGTGCACAACTGGCTCTCTGCAATTCTGAGAATATGAATAATGAGAATTGGCGCCCTGTATTTATAGTAATCTGACAGACTTGTCTGGGCCGACTTCTCCTTTTGGGTACTAATTAATTCATATTAATTATATTTCTACAGCCGACATCTTGTCTAGGGTTTCCTTTACTTCTTTTCTTCCTTCCGGAATATTTGAATCTTGTCATAGGTCACAATAGAGGTTCATACCTCCCGAAGCTACCATAATATCAACACTCCCTCCTAGCTAGGGAGGTATGGTATTGAGCACAAATAGACCATTCAACTGGTAGTATCATGAGCACCCTCATTATTATCCAACTGGATAATCTCCTATGACAACTGATACAATATCAACTGATAGAACACACCTGTGTTTATCTATGGTAGTACGCAACTACTCAAACCGTGACACATAGTCACAACCAATGGAACAAATCCACCACAGTAGTATATCGCTATTGTCTGGAGACAACTGGTACCATTCGTCCAGTAGCAACAACATAGTTGTATAGACTAGATCATGAGCACCATCATCACCATCAATGTCATCAACTGCATCATCTTTCGAAACCATACTCCATCTGAGTAATAAAAAATGATGTTGAATAAGTCACTCACACCATAGAGTGATACAAGAGCCATTCTTCTAATCTGGACATACGTCCTAGAAGAGTAGATGTTCTGAACCATTTTCCATCTCGGAAATCTTTGTCCTTTAATCATGCATCTGGATGATAATCATTTGCCAAACTGCTTGAAAGTCTTTAAGGAAATCGGAACAAAATTAGAACACAATTGTGTCTATCCATAATAGTACATAACTACAATCCAGTGGTACACTACCACACCAAGTAGCAAACAAGTACTTGATCAGTAACGTATAGTCATGAACAGTGGAACACATCCACCACAGTAGTATACATCTACTGTCATATGGTCTTCATAACAATCATCTGATATCAACCTGCACAGAAACAATGTTATGATATACACTGAATCATCTAGGCCAATCTTTCACTCACATCTCTGAGATCTGAAAGAATATTTTCCCTCAATATAGAACATCAACAATGGGCTATCTACCCTATTATTCTCAAACAAGGAAGAATGATTGTTCTGATTTCTGAGCCTAGACCATTCCTCACCCTGGGCCATTCCTCTAACACTAAACAAAGTGTAACCTGGAGAGAATGAATACACCCTAAGGAATGATTGTCCCTGATTGCTAAGCCTGGACCATTCCCCACCCTGGGCCATTCTTCCTACACTAATCAAAGTGCACCCTGGAGAGAATGTATAAACCCTAAGGAATGAATGTCTGGACCATTTCCTCTGTTAACCACAAGAGGAAAAGACTGTCCTATATCAACCTCCAAAACAGACCATTCTTCATGTTAACCACAATGAGAAATTGTTGTCCGGCGAGGTGGGCCAGCCTTCTTGAGTAACCCTCAAGAAGAGAGACTTCCCTAGACCACTTCCCATGTTAACCACAATGGGAAGTCATTGTTTATGATACATCAACAATCTAGACCATTTCCCATGTTAACCATAATGGGAAATTGTTGTCCGTCAGAAATCTCAATCCACTTTCCGAACTGGAAAGAATCTGATCATCCTGGACCATTCTTCGAACTGAAGAATGATTGTCCATCAATCAATAATACGTTAGTGCTCCCTCCCAACCTGGGAGTCATATCTTCATTTTTCAATGAGGAAGTCGTCTCCACGAGCTTCAGCTTGAGTACGCAAACTCTTTCATCTTGGACAGAATCTTTACCAAAATGTTTTCTTATCTGCTCATCTTTGGAGATATGTATTGGAGAACCACTTTCTCTTTTCTAGAATTCATCATGGATAATGCAATGCTTGATTTCAAATGTACTTCTGTCTGGAACACTGGTTTTCTTTGAAGGCTTCATGTAGCTCTGATCAATAGAGTATATCATTATTGGAAAACTGGAACATATCCATGTGGCACTTCTTCTGTCATCATGAGATATGATCTACTGAGTGATCATCTTGATATAATACCTCTTGTTATAGAAATTCTTCACCGGGCTTTTGTTGTGCACTGGAGGTTCTTCACGGAGTTATCTTTTTCCATCTGCATATAAGGGTCTCTTTCTGGTATGGCTCAAGGTCTTGAGGTTGCTCTTCATACGCTCTTAGTTCAATTGCTCTAGAGAGCAGTCTTTGCATTCATCTGATGTAGAACTCCAACTCATGGATATTGTGGATGATATAATGACTCAAGTAGAGGTATGCCTGGTTTACTCGAACAGGCAATCATCATAGTTTTCTCCCTCCATCTAGGAGAACCTCTAGTTATGGATCTTGCAAAGCTTTTATTCATAAGTCTTCCATACATTGTTCTTCATCACGACTTTCAGTTCCTCTGCTTGATTGTTTTTTAGTGAGTTCATATCAGGCTGGTAATCTTGTGGTTCTTAATACAATGACTGGTTGTTCTAGCTTCTCTTTCTTTCTTAATACAATGACTGGTTGTTCTGGCTTCTCTTTCCTTCTTGGAAACTTCATGTTCTTCCTAATGTTTTTCTTTAGCTCTTGGGTCCATGGAGCTTCTTATAGATTCCATGCCCTAAAGATTCCACTTCTTTCTTTCATCATAGGATCAGGGATACTTTAAGGCTTCTCTTCGAAGAAGACTTCTTCTAAGTTTGAACTGAACCCATACCATCTTTTATGGCTGCTGCCATGGATATATATATTTCATCATCTTCAATGGATCATAGGATTAGCTCCCTCCTAATCCTTGTTTCATATATGAGTGCATATCATCGGCTCCCTCTGTCTAACAAAGTCCATGATTCCGTCTACATCTTTATTGTCTTTCTGCAATATATAATTGGTTCTCTCTATCTAACAGAGTCCACGCTTCTATCTTATTGTTTTCTACAAAATGTCATAAGTCTTTTTCCAATTTTTGTCTTTGCTTCTTCTAAGTCTCTTCATCATTGATTTTGATTTCGGCTTATCTTGTAATTGCTTCCACATGATTTGTATTTCATCATTTCATGTGTATTATCTAATGATATCCATCCTTATCTTGTTGTTCTTCCATAGGTATAGTTCTTCTTGGAACACATTATCTTCCGAGAGATAGATATACAAGATATGTATAGAGACAATGCAAACAAGATATGTACAGGAAATAAGAAGAGTAATGTTACCTTTAGAAGAAGAAGTCTCTTCCATCCTGCTTAGTCTTCTTTGTAGGTTCCTTTTCTTCAGCAATTGATGCTTCATGTGTCCCCTTCCTTTTCTTTAGCTCGGGACAATGATTCTTGTAGTGACTGTTATCGCTCAGTTTGTAGTCTATGTCAAGTAGCTGGAAGGTAAGGATCAAACTGGCGTAACAGGAGCTTTTCCACCCACTGTCACCTCGATGGGGGGCTCTTTCTATTTAGGGTGGCTAAACCCAAGGGAGACGTCCCTAGTAATCTGGGGTTCTGAAAGGCAAAGGCTTAAAAGATCAAGGTGAGTTTTCCCTTCAGAGATTACTGCCAAGAAGATAGTCAAGAATGAAGAAATACCACAGAAGAAGCACCTGTTTGCGAGACAAGGCAACAATAAAACTAATACGTGCAAATAGTGGTTAATACTTCGTTTGTCAATGACTATCAATATTTAATATACATGATCATGAATAACAGTAATTATTGACGAAGTCAATGATTGCAATGATGACAATGGCTTATAATATTACTTCTCAATAAACATTGGAAATGATATCGCATCAATGTAGATAATCAATCCTTGAATTAACACAACGCATTAAATATCATTAAATGCTCACATGCAAAGGTTGTTGCGTCACTATACTAGAGGTGACGTCAGCCTTGTTCTAGGGTTAGTTTTTATAGACAAAGAGATCAACGTTTTGCAAATAGGCCAATGAAATTTATCAATACATCAATGTCTATCATCAGATGACTAAGCCACAATGTTTCCT
>ML821327.1:32648-53536 GCA_009831015.1 Picea engelmannii
TGTCGGTAATTGTATTAGGACCAAATCCCCTTTTGCGGATTGGTCATCGGACAATTGTAATAGGCAGAATAAGAAGTCGGCCCCAACAGTTATTATTCAGACCCAGAATTAAATTAAAGGTGGGTTTACCCACCCAAAGTGAGAGGTTGACCCTACCAATGAAAACCCTTCACACGTGCCAGTCTTGTATATATAGAGAGGCTAGAGCCTCACTTTATCACACAACACACTTGCTCATTCTTGAGAAGCAAGCTGCAACTTATCAGTGAGAGAGAAGAAGAAGAGTGGTGCATCTTTTGGAGAGGACTATCTGTATTGGTTTGAGTTATCTCTTGATCATTGTATTATAAATTTATGATAAGGAAGTTTTTGCTGCGTTTTCTTCCCCTAGAGGGTTTCCCGGGATAAATGTTGTGTCTCTTGTGAATGTGTATTTCTCAGTGATCTTGTTCTTATGATACTCTTATCTATTGAAATGCAAAGAACTATAATAATGGCATAAACATTAACAAAGATCAATGCATGGTGGTAGATGAGAGTCTACCTCAACCAAAGACATGTTACATATGATACCTATTATCCCCGTTTTCTAGGGATAACTAGGAGATCATGTCTCGAGGCCCACAGGTCCTAGACATGGAGTACCGAGAGCAGGATTGACCTGAGCATGGCCCTGGAGGGCCCATCTTTCTTCTTCTTCGCCAGACTTGTCCTGTTAGCAGCAACAACTTCCATCACCATCGGCTTGGACTTGCATCAGAAAAGACTCTCGCTTCATGAGGTAATTGGTCCAAGTATCATGGTATGTGTCATGTTTGATCATTATAACTTTCTTATATATGCATCAGGTTCCTTACATTTATGATAACTGCTTGGATCTTACACTAACCCACTTGACCATTGTTGGGGGGATTAACGAGATGCCCTAACTAGCTGATATCCATGGGTTTTGGTTAGCCACCAAGGGGGATTTGCAGAGCCATCGTCCGCTCCCACCATTCTATCACTTTACATGTTATCTCCCATACATCCATCCCATTCCCCTAGTCTGGCCATTAGGATGACCTTTGAGGGTTACACTTTGTCCTGTGGGAAGAAGGGGCTAAAAGCCCAGGGGGTAAAAGCAGCTGGTAAAAGATAACAACCATAGGAAATAAAACCTAGAGATGCTTCGCCCAGGGATCCCCGAGAAGGTAATAAAAGGCCTCTCGATAAGAAACAAAAGGGACCCGAAGAAAATAACAAAAAACAAGACCTAACCAAGAGGATGGGAGGTCTCATCATGAGCTGGCCCATTATGTTCATAGGTATCTAGCAGTATGACATTGCCATTATCTGATCACCATGCCAGGGAAATGACCTTTGGTTGCATGGCCAAGGGAAAGGGGGTCTCATCACGAGCCAGTCTTATCATTTCTGCGAAAATACCAGTGGGTAACACTATCAGCTTTGGTCACCACGCCAAGAAAGTTTCCTCTGGTCAAACCTTGAAGTAAAAAGAAAGAAAAAGAAATAAATAATGAATAAAGGCAATAAAGGGGCTTGGAAAAAGTGCATCCATGATGGGTAGAACTCACCTCCTACAAAGGCACCCACGGACTATACCTACCCATGGTCTTCACTATGACTGGACATCCCTAAATCATATCACTTCATGTACATGGATTGAATGATCTTCTATGGAAACTTTCCTTTTCCTGTGGATACTGGCCCAATAGGTTATTCTGTCTATTTCTTCAACTTTGTATAGTAGATCAGTGTAACGTCTTTGAGCTATTAGATGATATGCTAGGGATTTTATGCATGTATTTAATAAATTTAATGATGAAACATGATTGACGTTACTATGATCCCGAGGACTGATGAGCCCATGGAGGGCGTAGTTTTTGATGTGCAAGACCATACCCGATGGACAGGTACCAGTGGACCGGTACACATGGGGATATGATTAGCTCGGACCTCCATGGGGCTGAAGAGCCCATCAGATGGTTGTTGGGATAGCAGAGACAAGGAAACGTTGTGATGAGCCATTGCACGAGAAGAAAGAAGGATGTTCCACCAGGACACTTTGGCAGCACCCGGCCTAGGGGGAATCACCCACTGCAGATGGAACGTTTTCTTTTGATGGACAATACGTCACCTAGGAGAGCTGGACGTTGTCTGGAGCGTGTGGCAGTGTGCTGAGGTCATTTGGCACATGTGGCAGCTTGGAGGAGCCCTAGGAGGGCCAACGTTTGGTTTTTGGATGTTGTATTTGCCCAAAAAGGGCCAACAACTCCCTCAAAGGGGCTTGACGTCCCTTTTTTGCTCATATTATGACATTCTCTAGCAGTTAATGTAAAAAACAGTGTAAATCTTATAGTCATCCTTGTCGACTGTTTTAATGACCTTAAATTTAATTCAAAGGTCATGGATGGGTATAAATAGAGAACGTTTCTCCTCATTTTGGATATAACATAACTCACTCTCTTGTGAGAGATTATCTTTTAGCTTTTGCTTGGTATTTTTGGTCTTGGAAGTGAGGCACAACTCTTATTGGAGGATTCTTCTTGGCATTTATGGTGTTTCTCTCATGGAAGGTTTACAACTAGGGTTTGATTGTGCATTCTTCATGATATGTAAGTGAATTTCTCATGCAAAACTTCTTCTTTTTTTTAAATAAAAAAGTGGAACCTGCTATATTAGATTAACAAAAAAACTTTGACAAAATATACAGTAGTGTAGGTCTGATGTCACCAAAAATGCTGCCGATTACCGAAAACCAGCATAGGTGGAGAGCAAATAGAAGTAGCATGATAAAACATGAAATAAAGTAGCATCTGTCCTGCTCGGAGGAAACCAGGACAGATGTCTATAGTCCAAATGCACATAAAACAGTAACATAATAAGACTAGGAACCAAGAGATCATAAAAACCTAGGTGCCTGGTGACCTGTCGTCCTCGTCGGTCTGCCACGTGGACCCAGCCGGGATGGCAAATGCCTGCGCGCAGAGGGGACACTTCTGCTGAGCTGGAGCATTGGAATATGCATCGAGGAGCAAGTCCAGGCACTAGCCCATGATAAGGGCCCGATGCTCCAGGTCAGACATGTGGCCACGAAGGTCGAACACTGGAGCCAGGTGCTCTGCCCGGAGGAGAGAGCCATGCATACTGCCACCCACGTCGCTGAGGGGAACATTCCTCGAGTCCACTGCCACTCCAAAACCAGCGTCGAACACCCTCTGCTCCGCATCAACCTCTACACCCTTCATTTCTGCTTCATTCACCTGCATGTCATGGCTACTGGGATTGTTGTCGCCTAGCCAGGGGATTTCTTCAACAATGCATCCAAGGGTATCGTCTTCCTGTGCCGGAATAGGTCTGCGTTCCTCTCGGTGAGTCGCCTCAGTGGCGCGGGTCTTCTCTGCAATCGACAGGTCCTCCATGAACGGGTCTTCCACCACGACACAGGTGGGAAAATCCTCCTCAGTACCAGCCTCCTGCCAGTCTCCCGGTGTATTTGCCTTGACATCTCGGCTACAGCCAGCTCCCGGCTCAGCAATGGTGGCGAGCAGCACCAATTTCTCAGCCCGAGATTTCTTCCAAAGTATGGAGGTCGCCAGAGCCAATGTGCGTTCCAAATTCTCTTTCCGTCGTCGCTGTGCCTTATGGGCATCCTAGGTCGCGCCACGGCGAGGCATGCCTCTCTTTCTAGCCATGGTGAAAGAACAGAGCGGTTGCAGGGATAGGCAGATGAGCCAGGACGAGAGCAGTTGCAGGTGCAAAGCACGAGCAAACCGACTCTGTCTCGTTACACACAGAGACAAAATACCCGAACAATCCTTACCAAAATACAACGAAAAAGCAGAGAGCCAGGGCAAGAGGAATGTTGGACTGCACCAGAGCGTCCAAGCGAAAAGCAGAGCCAAGGCAGGAGCAGTCCCGCTCTGTTCGGGCATACAAGAAATCAAATAACCAAAAGCCGAGGTCACCTGTCCGCACTTAACCCCTTCCATCCTGAGTGCGTTGTGGGTGTAAATGATCGCGCGAGGGAGGAGTCCCTCCGTCGAATGGCTACAGCTATGGCCATCCCCCATCGTTAATGCAGACTTGTGGGTGGTGGCCATCAGCATTTATGCCCAGGCTGAGTGCTATTCCAACTGTCTCCGTAGAGCTACGTGTCACCCCATCTGGGGTTGGGAAGTCTCTGCAAGAAAGGTCTCTGGAATGCCTTGAGAGGCCTGTCTCTTCAGAGACGTGGGCCTGCCAATATATGAGTTCTACTTTTGCGTCAATTCCAGTATTTGCCAGGTGATCCGCAACCTTGTTGGCTTCTCGTTTTACATGAGAAGGGATTAGGGTGAGATTGGAGTTGGTGAAATCGCCAAAGTCCTCCAGAAGTCCAGAGAGTCTCCAACTGGGGGAGATCCGCCAAGGGGGCTTGCCATGAAGGATTTTGGAGATGAGTTGGATTATTACTTGGGAGTCTCCTTCAATAACCAACCGATGATACTGATGTTGAACAACAGCTTGGAGGCCTCTTACTAGACTTGTGAGCTCCGCCACATTGTTCGTATTTTCACCCAAAAAGCTTGCAATCATATGAATAATCTTGCCCATGTGGTTCCGAAGGACGGCCCCAAAACCAGCTGGTCCAGGGTTACCCCTGGAGGCCCCATCGAAGTTGAGCTTGAGAAAACCGGGGGGGGGTGGGGTCCAATCCGTGGGACTGTTGAACCACCCGTTTTTGGTCTTCCCCTATGGATGCATGCGCATTTGCAAGTTCCAGCCTTCCAGAATAATCTTCTCCTCGGGCTTACACTGCGTGTCTCCGTGGAGCCAGGATTTGCTGTGGACGGTTTCACGGATGATTCGTTTAACCCTTTCCCAAGTAATGGTAGAGGGGGACTGTTTGGAGTTGAAGATTCTCTTATTTCTTTCTTTCCAGATTGACCATAGTGTGAAGCCCGGGAGAAGCTGCCAGATGCGCTGGAGAATTGGGTTGTGGAAAGATATTGTTTCCCAGTTTACTAGAGTGTCCCGTATACTACCTCGATTCCGCTAGGAGCATCACATGGCTTGGGCTCACCAATCCCAAATCTGTTGACTGTAGTAGCAATTGTTGAGGAGGTGTTCCATGGTTTCCTCACTTTGCTGACAGAGGGTGCATCTAGAGGGGCCTGTGAAACCTCTCTTTTGGAGGTTGTCCCAAGTGAGGATGCGGTTTTGAGCTGTGAGCCATAGAAAAAAGGAGACCTTGGGCCAGAGAAAAGGTTGCCAGACTTTTCTCTAGATTGTATCGGGGATTTGGTTTGGGGGATTTCCTTGTAAGTGGTAAGCCTCCTTGACCGAGAAAATGCCTGAGGTGGAGTGGCCCCATCTAAGTATGTCCGGTCCTTCTTTACTTGGAATTTTCCTGTATTGCATGCATTCCTGCCACGGTAGAAGGTTGAGCTCCTCCATAATCTGAAGATCTATTCTACTATTTTTCCATTTCCTCCAGGGTTGCCTTCCTTGAGTTGGGATCCAAAAATCCTTAACATTTTTGAAGCTGTTTTGCTGTAACTTAAGCTTGATTAGGTGGAGGTTTTCCATATCATCGAGAGGGGTAGTTGTTGCCACGAGTCCTGCCAGAAGAGTGCACTTTTGCCATTTCTTACCTCCCAGAAGGTGTGCTGCTGTATCAGGGGGCGATTTCGCCAGGCGGTGTTCCAAATATTGGATCCTTCCGTCTGTTCATTGAATCTGATTAGTTGGTCAGATTGTGCGTTCGGGGCATACTTTTGCTTCCAAATCTGCGCCCAGAGCTCTTGCAGATGTTGTAGCCACCTCCACCACATCTTGGCTCCCATGACTTGGTTCATCTTCCCCGAGTCTCGAATTCCCAGCCCTCCGAGCTTTTTGGGTTTGCAAAGTTTGTCCCATCCAACTAAAGCCCATTTCTTGTTGTTCTGGTTTCCCTTCCACAAGAAATTACGTTGGAGGCTCCTAATAGCCTTGATAACCGAGATGGGCGCGGCTAGTGCTGTAAAAAGATACGTGGGCAGAGCTTGTAGAACTGACTTGAGCAGGACCAGTCTGGCAGCAATATTCAGTGGTCTAAAGGTCTAGTTGTTCAGCCTGTTGGCTATGGATAATAGCAAACTGTCCCAAGAGATAGATTTCGTTGACTCTTCGGTTAGGGGAATGCCTAAATAAGTGGAAGGGAGGGAGCGTCTAACAATGCCTAGAAGTCTTGAGAGGTGATCCTGAACCGAGGCTGGCGTGTTAAAGAAATAAAGTTTAGATTTATCCAGGTTAAGCAGCATGCCAGAGGCGTCCGAGAAGTCAGAGAGGATTGAGTTGAGCTTGGTGGCTTCTCTAACCGTGGGGGTGTTCATGAGGAGTGTATCATCGACAAATTGGCTATGTGAGGGCGTCGAGTGAAGGTTGTGGAGTGGCAGCCCAG
Source organism: Picea engelmannii (assembly GCA_009831015.1). Lineage (NCBI taxonomy): Eukaryota > Viridiplantae > Streptophyta > Pinopsida > Pinales > Pinaceae > Picea > Picea engelmannii. The sequence goes on from ML821327.1 coordinate 39,076, forward strand.
TGAGAGAGCCTTCAAGGACCGTCGCTTTGAGATAGCGACCTAAGCCCTCTGCCATGATAACAAAAAGGAAAGGAGAAAGGGGATCTCCTTGCCTGATACCCCTAGTGGAGCGAAAATGTCGGGAGGGTGTGCCGTTAACAAGAATTGAAAAGAAGGGAGAAGAGGTGAGCTTGAGAATCCAATCGACCCAGTGATTAGAGAAGCCAAAGGATACCAGAACCGCCCGCAGATATTGCCAGCTTAATCTGTCAAAAGCTTTTGAGAGATCAAGTTTGATAAGCATACCTGGTATTTTTCCCGTCTTGAAGGAGTGGATAACCTCATTGGCCAGTATGACACTGTCCATGATTTTCCTGCCCTCCACATAGCCAGATTTCTCATTAGAGATGATGGACGGCAGGAGCGGTTTGAGGCGATTGGCAATAACCTTTGTGATTATTTTATAAATGACATTGCAAAGGGAGATTGGTCTGAACTGCTTCGGGTGAGTGGCTCGTTCCTCCTTGGGGATGCGAGTGATAAAGGTTGTGTTTAAAGCGGAGAGAACTTGACCGGATGTTTTGGATTCTTCTACTGCCAGCCAGACATCTTCCTTGATCATGTCCCAGCAGTAGTGGAAGAAATCCGTTGTGAAACCATCAGGGCCTGGTGCCTTACCAGGGGGCATGTCCTTTACTGTTGAATCCACTTCAGACTGAGTAATAGGCCTTATCAGTGCTCTATTCTGCTCAGAGTTAATCAGCTTGGGTATGTGCCGGGTGACTTTTTGGATGGCCTCCTCCCTGTTTGTATTGGTCTCTGTGAGGAGATCTTGATAGAAGGAGTTGAGTGCTTCCGCTATTTGGTCATGATCTCTTATCGGGGTGCCTTGATCGTCCTCCAACTGGGTGATGCGATTGATGTATCTACGATGCGTCATCGCCCTATGGAAGAATTTTGTGTTGCGCTCCCCTTCTTTAAGCCATTGGACCCTGGATTTTTGCCTCCAAAGGATCTCTTCTTGTTCTCTACAGGCCTCTAAGTCCGCCATTAGTTTTTCCTCTTCCCTTGCCAGGTTCTGAGTTCGGCTCCCTGCTATGAAAATTCGTTGAAGTTCTTCGAGTTGGATCTCAATTTCCCTCTTCCTGAGTAGAATGTTTCCAAAGGTGGACTTGTTCCACCTTTTTAGATGTAGTTTGAAGTTCTTGAGGCATTGTTGGAACTTGTACATATGAGTGCCATGATCAATTTCTGCCTGGGCCCACCAAGTGTGTGCCAGCTGGTTAAAGTTTGGGTGAGTAAGCCAGAACTTTTCAAAGCGGAAGGGCTTGGGCCTAGTGGGGAATCCCGGGTCCAGACAGAAGATTATGGGCCAGTGGTCCGACCCTGATTTTGGTACAATATTTGCTTCCATTGCCTGGTCACTTTCAAGGAGTACTTCGGTCACTAGAAAGCGATCCAGCCTACAGGCCACATGTTGGTGCCCTGTTCTTTTGTTGGACCAGTTAAAGATTCCATTCCGGGTTTCCATGTCAACCATATTTAATTGCTCTATGAGGGTTTTGAACTTACCACTATCCTGCTCCAGCCGTTTTGTTCCTCCGCTTTTCTCCTCCAGAGTTAGGATCATATTGAAGTCGCCTCCAATGATCCAGTGCGACGTATGTATGAGGGTTTGAACATAATGAAGGGTTTTCATAAAGCTCTCCTTGTCTTGGACAGATTGCGGGCCATAGACATTTGTGATGGCTCCTTCCTTGGAGGAGGCTATAGCTCTGAAGTAAGTTGTTAAGGTGTCTCTTGTGGAAAAGGGGTGAATCAGAGTGACTGTTTGCGGGTTCCAGAGGATGGCCAGTCCTCCTGCTGCGCCCACGGAATCCTGAAAGAGGAATTCCCCACCTCTCCAGCTGCTCCGAAAAATACTTTCTGCCTCCCGTCCTGCACATTTGGTTTCTTGCAATAGTAGTATATATGGATTCTCTGTTTTAATACATTCTCGAAGGATCCGCTGCTTGGATCTTCCATTAAGACCTCTGATGTTCCAAGATATAGTCTTCATCATGAGGATGGTGGGGGGGGTGGACATATCCCTTCGATAACCTCTGTATCTGGCCCGAGTTGATCATTAAGTGCCCTGCCTCCCTAATAAGTTGTTGGGTTGGTTTGCGTCCTCGCCTCTTGTTTTCCTTGGTAGATTTTTTGGGCTCAGGGCTGGGATCTGACGAGATGCCCAGCCTAGCTGTGGAACCCGCCATGGAGTCAGTGAACACTTTGTGCAATTTCCTGAGTTGTTCTACTGGAATATGTTGCAGATCCTTTTGATTGACGGCTTCCTCCAGTTTTTCTAGGTCTATTTCTACCAAATCCGTTTCATCAATAAGCATATTGGTGTCTTCATCCCTACCGGATTGTGTTGACTGAGTTGTTTCCTTTGGGTGAGTTGTGTGTGGTACTTCAGGGCTTTTACCTTTCTCTTGTGTTGATGCTTGGAGGGGGTTCTGTAATTCCACCTCTTTCTGTGGCTGATTCAGAGCCTCAAAGGAATTCTTGGAGGGGGCCTTTGGGGCTGAGCTCTGGTTCTGTTTTTTTGACGTATTCTTTCGCCTTCCTGTGACGCTGGTGAAGCCGTCCTTCTGCTTGGCTTCAGAGGGTTTAGGGGCTGAGGCGTTCAAGGGGCAGTCTCTGCGGTGCTTGTGGCACTTTCTGCATCGAAAGGGTATGTGTTCGTAGTCAATTGTCTGGTTCCAGTCCTCGTCTTGGTATTCCAGTGTGATGGAACCTGACAGTGCTTTCGAGATGTCCATGTAGATGCAGATACAGGCATATGATGTGTATTTTCTTATTTTTGTAGCTTTTGAAGCTTTGGCATATTGTCCCACCGTGTTTCCTATGCCCATTAGTATTTCTTCCAGCCAAAATTCCTGGGGCAGGGAGTACAGCTGTATCCAGACCGGGGCTCTTGAGAAGTCCTCTTGCTCTGGACTGAATCTGTCGGTCCAGAACCTTAGAAAAAGGCCCGTTGAGTTATAGAAGTATGGTCCGTTGTCAAATATTTTGTCCTTGTCTTCTAGATTGTACAGGATAATTGTAAATAAGCCCTTGGAGCTAAGCTGGACCTCATAATCTCCTTTAGGGTTCCACCAGTCCTTTATCCAGCGAGTGAGATCTCTCTCGGTCGGCCAGAGGCCCAGGAATTTTCCTATCAGTGCATGGTCCATCATAAACTGGGTGTGTTCCCCCACCCTATTCGATTTGATATGGTAGAGTGGTGGTTTTTCCATTTGTGGAATACACTTACCTGGCAGCCAGTTTTTGGAAGCTTGCGGATGGGATGTGTTTGGCTCGAGTTCCATTTCTTTGCTGAGACTTTGTTCCTGGGTAAAAAGCTGCTCCCTCAGATGCACCGGTGGCTCGAAGGCAGGCCTCTTAGCACGGATACCGGATCTGTCGTTGGCGGCTATGTCGTTGTACGAGGGGGGTTTCCCCCCCTCTCCCGTGCTCATTGTGTGGAGTGCAAGGTCCTCGTGAGGCGCTAGTCTGCAGAGCGGTAAGGCAGGTGGCAGGGCGCTCGAGTTAGAGCGCGCAGCATACAGACACGGGGCCTGGTTCTTCAGTGCGCTAGGGTTCTTCAGTGCGCTCCATTGGAATTCTCGCAACAATGCTCCTCATGCAAAACTTCTTAAATGAATGGTTGTAGGCTTAATTTCTTACATTTGCTATATTATTGCTATTATATTGTTGAAATCTTGAAACCCTAGGTAGCAAGCACACTAGTAGGTCATTGCTATATGTCCCCATGCTTGAGAAATTGTTTTAGCCATTGATAAAGGAATATATAGCCTAGTCATTGCTACACTTATCTCCCTTTTTCTGAGTTAGCATTAAAGTGTAGGTTGAAGAGAGGAGACGTCCTAGGCCTAGTTAATTCTACACCTAGGGTTTAACCTTCCAGGGTTTGAAGAGCCTTGCTCCTGCAACACTTTTCTCCCTTAGACCTGTACTTTGAAGCTAGTCGTTTTGCCAAGAGTATTTAGAGAAAGAGGAAGGAGCATGAGGCCTTGCTCAAGCGACACCGGAATGAGCCTCCTTCCCTTAGGGTTTTGATTCTAGGGCCCTGCCATTGCAGCACCATAGAACCTAACCTTCTAGTCTTTAAATTATGATCCTCCTGAGATTTTGCCCTTACTTTTGACTCCATATTACCCTTAGGCACTGGTATTCTTTCCAACGTTGAGCTTGTTGTGCAAATTCATCTTTCAAACTTTCAAATTTTGAAACCCTAACTAACCCTAACACCACTAACTAGGGCTGACGTCATACCTGACACAGCAAGCCCTCTAACTCAGCAATTAATGATGACGTCAAGCATTTATTGAGTCATTTTTTATTGATAATACTGTTGGCTTGGTCATCTTGCGATAGATATTGATGAATTGGTCATTTTCATTGGCTAATTAGCAAAACGTTGACTTTGTTTGTCTATTACATTGCTTATTAAACAAAATCATACTAACCCTAAAGGAAGCTGACGTCATCCCTAGGATATTGACGCAACAATCTATTGTATATCTAATGACATTTAATGCATTGACTTAATTCAAGGATTGATCATTTTCATTAGATGCTATATTATTCTAGTGTTTATTGACAAGTAACATTATATTGCCATTGTCATTATTGCAACATTGACTTCGTCAATATTTACTGCTGTATATGCTCATATACATTAAATTTTGATAGTCATTGATTTATGAAGTATTAACCATTATTGTATGTACTAGTTTCATTGTTGTCTTGTCTCGCAAGCAGGTGCCTTTTCTGTGGTTATTCTTTACTTGACTATCTTCCGGGCGGTAATCTATGAAGGGGAAACTAGCCTTACTCCTTTGAGCCTTTTCCTTTCAAACCCCAGATTGCTAGGGACGTCTCCCTTGGGCTTAGCCACCCTAAATAGAAAGGACCTCCCCATTGTGGTGACATTGGGTGGGGTAGGTCCTTGTTATGCCAGTTTGACCCTTATCCTCTAGTCTATGACCTAAACTACAAACTGAGTGATAACAATACCCAAAGAGGAAAAATTCTCTGACCTCTGGGTAAAGGAATATGGCACATTTGAGGAAGTGATGAAGAAGATAACCATAGTAATAGTGGGGATGAAGCAGCAGTCTAATGCCGAAAGGAAAGATCCAGCATCACATTTATTACATATATTAGGCTATAAATCACGATACATGTACACCAATATTGAGGCATCCAGGGGCCAAAAGGCAATCAAACAGGGTTGGGGGACAGTGTCTCAGATTGAATATCGAGTTGAGAAAGGGATCATAGAGAAGTAAAGGAAAATATTTTAATGGCATCACTTGATCCATACAATATGCTCTTAAAGAGGAACATGATTGGTTTAGTGCATAGGATTCACAGAGGAACACGAGGCTTCTAATATAGAAATTCATAACCATGCAATTTATTTCCCATTTCTCTCACTCATGGAATCAAATGATAACCTTCAACCTGATGATCATCAAATCAATCTCATCATGTTATTTTGTTTCCATGTCTCGGAAATGCAGTTGCCCAGGTATTATGCAGGGAACTTTCATCACACTTCCAGTGTTCATCAAATTTCACAAGAGAATTTTCCAAATCCTGGAATCTGGTCTGCAGCATTCTGAGTGAAGAGGGTAAGGGCTTCCTTGCATGGTCTGGTCCATTGGAAAATTTTGTGGATCCACATATTTCAGTAACTTTGACAGACTTCCTCTATGGCTATCACAATCCAAATGACAAGAGTTTTAGCATGTTATTTACGATATTCCGGAAGAAAATTTTTATTCAATCTGGATTTGCTAGAAAGAAACTATAAGGAGAATTTTTGCTTGGAAGTTGGTTCTTGAGATCTAGGAATCTGTTCTCTGGCATTCCAGGTGAAGAGGGTAAGGTCACAGATCCGTTGGGTTTACTGAGGAAGTTGTAGGGGTTTTATTGGTCTTCTTGTGATTGAGGGAAGGTCACAGACCAGCACCATTCCAATGAATGGGGAGAAACTGCCTTCATGGCTTCAAAAATAGTGTTGAGATTCATGGGAGAATTTTCTCTCTATTGTGCTATCTCTGCATCAATTGTGGCAGGACTAGTGAGCATCAGGATAGAGAGACTTCATAAGTTTCAACATGCTGCGATTATGCCTTAAAGTCAGATTTTCACTTCTTTGTTGCCTCTTTATGCGAGAGGATTTTCTAATCATAGGATTCTTAGGAATCATGCCAAGGAGAACATGTGGAGGAATCAATAGAATGTCTTCTTTAGAATTTATAGAGACAGTTGGCAAGCATGATAAGTTCAATGATGAATAAAAAGAAAACCCATTTCTGTTTCACTTTTCAAAATAGATTGGAAAAAAATATTTAAAAGTCTTCCACAAACGTGGTCAAATGTTATGAAGGTAGTTTGGAAGAGAGCCATTCAACATAACGATTGCATGATTGCTCTATCACAAAAAAAAACCTATGCTTCCATTCCAGTTGAAGAGGGTAAAGGTCTATTCGATTCAGTGCAATTTTGGTACTATGTATTTGGAACATTGGAAATGGGGATGGGGGACAATGAATCAGAGTGAGGTTCAGCAATCGAATTAATGAGGTTAGGAGGAGCTGCACAGAGGAGTTGTGTGAGTTTCTTGCATCACTTTCAACTCAAATCCATGATTTCCTCTATAGGGAAACGCTTTCAAAGAGATCCCAAAAATAGGTGGACTAGTGCATTGCTTTTGAACCATCCTTTCCTAAATGAGGACTGCTCCTCTATGGAGGAAGAGAAGGTCACTATGTGTTTGGGGTTCCACGACCAGTTATTTGGATTCTAGTACAATATTACTGCTCTTCTCAAAATGCATTGTCCTTTATCATCTCAAGCCCAACATGGAAAGCAATGCAGAGTTGAATAGGTCAATTGAGCAGTCTCAAGGCCTACATGAATGCAAGCATGTTAGAGTTGAATAGGATTCTATAATTTAAGTGGGTGTTCTAACAGAGCACCAAATATAAGGAAGATGTTATTGCTATGGTTGGGGTGCTCTGTACTCTCATCGCCATTACAAGGGTATAATCAATGCAGAGCCAGATCTCCTCGATCAATGACATTTTGAGTGGAGGACAATGCTCTCTTATAGTTGTATCCCTTATCTTGGTAATGTTATTTTTAAGTTGGTGAGGTTGATGCTACCCTTGATTGCAATCATAGATAAAATTTTAGAAGGTTGATAAAATTTCATTTCCTACCAATAACAAGAATGGTCCTAGTCAAAATAAAAGAAGAAGAATTCAGAGGCCAATCCTTAGCGGAGGCCACTGAGGAAAGTTGTGTTCGTTTTAATGCATTGTGCTCTTGTGTATCTAGTAATACAGTTTCAAAATTTGCATATAATATCACTACATGGAGGTTTATTTGTTAGTGAAAACAAAGGCATCATATACACTGGGTAGAAATACTTCTTTAGACTAACTCACTCTCTATGCCCATAGCCTTGGTAAAAATAACCTCTATTTTTCCAAAAAACTGCCAATACACAGTGCAGGATGAACAAGATAGGATGCCCTTTCTTTAATCTCCAATGAAGGAACTCATTACTCAAAAGGATTATAGAAAAGGTAAAAAAAAAAACATTACTAACTCAATTTCACATCAAGAAGAATGACATTAAATCTAAGTATTTTTAGACACTAGATCAATGGAAATGGAATGAGATGAATTTTTGGCAATGGTACTTTATAGTTCACTTCTTGAGAGTGTTGTAGCAACGTAAGAGAAGAGGACTGAAGCTTATCATGTAATTCATTCATCCGGAGATGACTTAAACATCAACAACTGACCAAAGATCAAAACAAACAACCATGTTCAGGGAGATAAATTAAGGAAATAAAATAAATGATTGGAGATAAATTAATCTTAAGAGCAGGGAGACGTACTGGTTTTGTTGATTAGAGAGAGTTTCTCCCCATCATGACTGATAATGATCATCATTATCAAATCCAAATGAACTGTAACAATCATTGTAAATGAAAAATCAGTAAACCCTCTATCTGTAATTTTTTAAGATCACAAGTCCCCCATTACTATAAATGTAACATATGATCACTGAATACATAGATTTAATGCTTATGAATATAAATATGCAACTACTATTTACTATACTATACCTCGGAGAAGTTGCAAGCCGATACTCCAAAGCCATGGAGCAAAACCAAGAAGCCACAAAATTTTCAGCGAGAGCAAGATCCAAATTCCTGAAACATGTTGATAATCTAAAATGCACTGATAATCTAACATGAGCTAGCTAGATCTAGCGCTAGACCATAGTTGCAGCCAACTTGGAGCTCAAACAAACTAAACAGATATGGTATGAAACAAACCAACCTAAATGTGACAATTTACAAATGACTCCAAGGAAGAGGAGGTTTTCTATAATCAAGACCTTGTTGAATTGACATCGACAGAGAGACTGTAATAACAATTTAAAAAAACAACTACATTCAACCTCCTTTCCATATTAGAACTAGTGGTTGTATTGAAAATATTTTTGATGGGTTGTGCGTTCTAGGAACAAGAATCTAGACAAAATCCATTTAGATAGAAGTCCAGCATAATGAGTCAAGGATTTCATGGTGGAGGGTTGATCACTTATTAGTGAGTTGGGGATTCCATGGTGAAGGTTTGATCCCCATGCACTTCATAAAGAAACCTAAAGTTGCAGGTGGTTGGTGTAAAATACCCTCTTATGTAATATGGATAAAATACAATTTCCTCCTCAAATAATATCAAACTCAAATGATAGTACAAGAAATGTATTGCGATGTTCAACAATCATAAGAAACAATTAGGCATGTTTACTATATTCAGTTGGAAAATTTAAACTTTAATTATGGACCACATGTAAGTTTTATCAAAGAAAGTTTCCTCGTAACTATGAGATGGAGCTATGTCAGTATGCAGAAGACTGACATGCAGTCATCCATCCCACTCAGACACAACAATATGCATTGCTTCAATCTCCTAAAGAGGCGCAGATTATCATGTTCCATATCAATTCCTAAAATATAAGAGATCAATCGAAGGGTTTACTGTCAACAAAACTGGAAAGACAAGCTACAGGTCTTAAAACTAATCAGCCATCAGTTAGCATCTGTTTGAAGCCATAAAAATCTTGCTAACAACCAATGCCCCAGAGTTTGGTCTAAAAGATGTGATAGTTAAACTATACATCACAAGCTACTGATTAGTTCCCTTCTATCTCTCCATTGCCTCTCACAAGTAGATGGCCAGCAATAAGAAAGGAGATTCATTCTCCCTGGATTTTTGGATCCCAACATCTAAGTTGAAAGCATCCATTACAATGGTATCAATTCAATACTTGTCACATTCCCATCCAAGAAGTCGCACACCAATTATTACCTTTAAAGACTGCATTTTTATGCTTGTTATCCCCACTTTTAGGGATAACTAGGAGATTATGTCTCGAGGCCCACAGGTCCTAGACATGGAGTACAGAGAGCCAAATCAACTGGAGCATGGCTTTGAAGTGCCCATATTTTCTCCCATTTAGCATGTCCACTTTGTTAGCAGTAGCAGCATCCATCACCTTCAGCTTGGTCCTGTATCAAATATGGTTTTTGTTCCATGAGGTAATGAGTCCGGGTATCATAGTATGTGTCACTCTGATCTTAAAAACCTTTGAATATGTGCATTTAATTCCTTTTATTTCTAACAAATGCTTGGATCTTATACTTGTCCACTTGACCATGTCTGGGGGGAATGACAGGATGCCCTAGTAAGTCTGTGCCCATAGGTTTTGGTTTGCCACTAGGGGGGATTTCTGAAAAGTCATCGTCCACTCCCTTCATATTACCACTTTTTCATCTTTCTTCCCGCTCATCTACCCCATTTCACTTGTCCGGGCATTGGGTTAGCCAATCATTTAATGGTTTCACCTTGCCTTGTGGGAAGAAGGGGTTGAAGGCCCAAAAGGTAAAAACAAGTTGGCAAAAGATAAAAGCCTAAAAATAAAACCTCGAGATGCTTCGCCCAAGGATCCCTAAAAAAGAAATAAAGGCTTCTCAGCAAGAAACAAGACAGACCCAAGAAAAATAATAAAACAAGACCTAGTCAGAGGATAGGGGGTCACATCACGAGCCAGCCTATTAGGTCCATGGGTACCTAGCAGTATGACACTACTAGCAGCTAGTTACCACGCCAAGGTAGTGGCTCTTGGTTGCATGGCCAAGAGAAAGGGGGTCTCATCACGAGCCATCCTTCTCATTTCTGTAAAAGTATTTGTGGGTAACGCTGCCACCACTACTCACTATTATCCCCCCTTTTAGGGATAACTAGGAGATTATGTCTCGAGGCCCGCAGGTCCTAGACATGGAGTACCGAGAGACAGATCGACTTAGGCATGGCCCTGGAGGGCCCATCTTTTCTCCCTTTCAGCGCCTCTACTTTGCCAGCAGCAGCAGCATCCATCACCATCGGCTTGGTCTTGTGTCAGAGATGGTTCTTGCTCCATGAGATAATGAGTCTGGGTATCATGGTATGTGTCACTCTGATCTTCAAAACCTTTGAATATGTGCATTTAATTCCTTTTGTTTCTAACAAATGCTTGGATCTTATACTTGTCCACTTGACCATGTCTGGGGGGAATGAAGTGATGCCCTAGTAAGCATGTGCCCATAGGTTTTGGTTTTCCACTGGGGGGATTTCTAAAACGTCATCGTTCGCTCCCTTCATATCCCCACTTTTTCATCTTGCTTCCTGCTCATCTACCCCATTTCACTTGTCCGGGCATTGGGTTGGCCAATCATTTAAGGGTTGCACCTTGCCTTGTGGGAAGAAGGGGCTAAAGGCCCAGAAGGTAAAAGCAATCTCGCAAAAGATAAAAGCCTAAAAATAAGACCTCGAGATGCTTCGCCCAGGGATCCCTGAGAAAGCAGTAAAAAGATTCTCAGCAAGAAACAAGAGGGACCCATAAAATAATAAAACAAGACCTAGTCAGAGGATAGGGGGTCTCATCATGAGCCAGCCTATTAGGTCCATGGGTACCTAGCAATATGACACTACTATCAGCTGGTTACCACCCCAGTGTAGTGACTCTTGGTTGCATTGCCAAGAGAAAGGGGGTCTCATCACGAGCCAACCTTCTCATTTCTGTGAAAGTACTTGTGAGTAACACTGCCACCACTTGTCACCATGTAGGGTAGTGTCCCCTGATTAGCTTCTTGAAGAAAAATCAATAAGAATTAAAAGGCATGAATGGGCTTGGAAACAATTACATCCAGGACAGGTGCAACTCGCCTTCTACAAAGGCACCTACAGGCTCTGCATTACCCTACCTTCACTGCACCCACTATCAGGACATACCTTACCCACATCACCCACTTACATGACTTAGATTTAGTCTTTTCCAGGAAATTTCCTTCTCCAGTGGACACTAGCCTAATAGGATGCCCTGTCATTTTCCCCAGACTTGTATAATCTCTTTGAGCATTTAACTGGGGTAATAGGGGTTTTATGCACATATTTAATAATATTGATGATGTGATGTGATTGACATTGCTATGATCCATGTGACTTATGAGCCCATGGAGGGCGTAGCTCTTGATGTGCAGGATCATGCCCAATGGACAAGTACCATGTTGGACAGGTACACATGGAGAGATGATCAGTTCCAGCCTGCATGGGGCTGAAGAGCCCACCCGATGGATGTTGAGGCCCCGAAAAGGGGCAGAGACAGAGCAGAGTGTTTGTGCCAGAGAAGAGAAGAAGAATCCACCAGAGGCAGCTGAGCAGACCTGTACCTAGGGGGGTTGAGCCCTCTCCACAGGGACGTTGGCCATGGAAGGCCCTGGACGTCTCCCAAGATGCCCATGACATCACCCATCAATGTGGACATTTTGGGAGGTAGATATGGCAGTGTTGGCATGTGTGGAAGCTTGGAGAAGCCCAAGGAAGGCTAACATTTTGCTCCAGGAGGCTTCATTTTCCCTAAAAGGGGCTAACGTCACCCTAGAAAGGGGATGATGTCTCTCTATTGCTTGATTAGGGTTTAATTTTCAAACATTTAATGTAAAACAGTTTGATTTTAGTATTTTGGCCTTGTCAGCCTTTTCATGACCTAAAAAGTAAATTTAGGTCATTGTATTGTATAAATTGAGGGTTTTTACCTTCATTTTTTCATGATCTTTCACTCACTCATTAGTGAGGTCTATGTTATCCCCCACTTTTAGGGATTGTTATCCCCACTTTTTGGGATAACTAGGAGATCATGTCTTGAGGCCCACAGGTCCTAGACATGGAGTACTAAGAGCAGGATTGACCTGAGCATGGCCCTGGAGGGCCCACCATTTCTTCTTCCATGATCTTTATCTTGTCAGCAATAGCAGCATTCATCACCATGGGCTTGGTCCTGTATCAAAAAAGGTTCTTGCTCCATGAGGTAGTTAATCCAGGTATCATGGTATGTGTCACTTTTGATCATTAAAATCTTTGAATATATGCATCTCATTCCTTTTATCTCTAACAACTGCTTGGATCTTACATTTGCCCACTTGACCATGTTTGCAGGGATTGACAGGGTGCCCTAGCAAGCTTGTGTCTGTAGGTTTTGGTTTGCCACTGGGGGGATTTCTAAAAAGCCATCGTCTGCTCCCATCATAGCACCATTGTTTCATCTTATTTCCCGCTCACTCATCCCATTCCCCTTGTCCGTGCATTGGGTTGACCTATTTTCAAGACTGCACCTTATCTCGTGGGATGAAGGGGCTAAAGGCTCAGAAGGTAAAAGCAAGCTGGTAAAAGATAAAAGCCTGAGAATAAAACCTCAAGATGCTTTGCCCAGGGATCCCCAAGAAAGCAATAAAAGGCTTCTCAGCAAGAAACAAGAGGGACCTGAAAAATTAACAAAACAAGACCTAGTCAGAGGATAGGGGGTCTCATCACGAGCCAACCTATCAAGTCCATGGGTACCTAGTGTTAATATTATGGTAGTTGCGAGAGGTATTTACCCCCACGTGTGAACCTGACGAGAATAGAAGACTCCGAGAAGCAAGAGAAACCCTAATGAATTGGCTAATAACCCTAGAAGCCTTGTCGGCTCAAGAAGATAATTTATATTAGGCTATTAGCCTCCAAGAGAAGAAGTCGGCCAGAATTAATAATAATATACTGAACAGACACATACCAGAAGGAGAAGTCGGCCCCAGCAAACTGGCAGGATTACTATAAATACAGGGCTCCAGTTCTCATTTGCAGCATCTCAGTATTGCAGTTCTACAGTTTGGTGCGCACTGCAGTTGCAGTCTTGTGCGCAAGTTTGGAGGAAGAGCTAGTGCAGTTGCAACAGTAGCAAGATCTCAGTATTGGCTTGAATATCTCTTGGCTAGGGTTTGGGACTATCTGATCAGTCTTTTGTGTTGTGCTATCCTTGGGGAGAGATGCGCTTCCCTTTGTTTGGCTATCTAGCCTAGGGTTTTCTTCCGGAGGAATTTCTCAGTCAAGGTTAAGGTGCTCGGAGGGAGGCTTCAGCCTATCGTTGGTGACGAAGGTATCGTCAATGGTAAAACAAGCACACCATCTTCTATATTCTAACAGGTTATGGGCCCACACCCCTTCAGTCAACCTAAAATGCTGGAAGGAAACATAACCGCTAGACATTGAGCTCGTTGAGGAACTTCCGCTAAGGTTACTAGCAGGAGCAGTTTCCAAAAGCATTGCAGCTAGGGTTACTAGCAGAAGCAGTTGCAGAAACCCTAAACCTCTTGTCGAGGCACCTTAAGTAACAAGATTGACCTAATCTCCAGATAGATCAGTGTGCCCTAGCCCAGCGCATCTCCTAGTACACTCAGAAGGCCAAGACGTGAAGTTTGGATTTTTGGTCAAATCTAGGGTTTGACCAAGTCAAGCAAGGCATGACGAACTCTATGAAGTCTGAGAACTAGTTAGATGGAGCTTCTAACTTCAGAGCGTGGAAGACAAGGATTGACCTCATCCTTGCCAAGAATAAAGTGTTGGATATCGTGAAAGGAATGATCGTGAAGCCAGATTTTGAAGAAGGAGAAGAGAAGGAACCACAAAACATTGCAGCTATGGAGAATTTCAAAGACGTTGACATCAATTCCATGAGTATCATAGTGGATTCCATAAAAGACCACTTGATACCCTACATCTCCCATCTTGACTCATTGAAGAAGATGTACGATGCCCTAACAAATCTCTTCTCAGTCAGAAACATTGGACAAGTTATGAGTCTGAAGAATGAGCTCCATGACATGAAGATGAATGATGATGAAAGCATAACATCATTCTTTGTAAGGATCTCCCAGTTAAGAGATCAACTACAAGCTATTGAAGAGATCACTTCAGAAAAGGAATTGGTGAACATAGTACTCAATGGTCTTCCCAAGACATGGGATGCATTTTCCGCAAGCATGAA
>ML821327.1:53998-74733 GCA_009831015.1 Picea engelmannii
CTCAAGAAGAATCAAGGATCAATGCAAAAGAGAAACCTCAAAAGAAGTACGATGATCAAGCCTTCACAGCAAGATTCAAGAACTTCAAGGACAAAAGAAAGTTTGATTCAAGAAGGAAGCCAAAGCAAAGAAAAGACATTTCAAAAATACAGTGCTTCAACTGTCAGAAGTACAGTCACTACAGGAATCAGTGTCCCGAGCTAAAGAAAAGGAAGGAGAAACACGAAGCATCGATTGCTGAAGAAAAGGAACCTACAAAGAAGAAAAAACAGGATGGAAGAGACTTCTTCTACTAAAAGGTAACAACACTCTTCTTACTTCTTGTACATATCTTACTTGCATCCTCTTTGTACATATCTTGTATATCTATCTCTTGGAAAATAATGTGTTCCAAGAAAAACTATACCTATGGAAGAACAATAAGATAAGAATGAATATCATTAGATATTACACATGAAATAATGAAATATATCATGTGAAAGCTACTACAAGATAAGCCGAAATCAGAATCAATCTTGAAGAGGCTTAGAAGTCAGACATCAAGAGAAATTGGATAAAGACTTATGACGACAACTAAGACGGAAGCATGGACTCTGTTAGAAAAACAAAGCCAATTATATATTGCAGAAGACAATAAGGATGCAGATGGAAGCGTGGACTCTATTATATATTGTAGAAGACAATAAGGACGGATACGGAAGCATGGACTCAGTCAGACAAAGGGAGCCGATTATATGCACTCTTACATGAAGCAAGGATTAGGAGAGAGCTAATCCTATGATCCATTGAAGATGATGAAAAAAATATATATATATATATATATATCCATGGTAGCAGCCATGAAAATACAGTACGTGTTCAGCTCAACTACAGAAGAAGACCTCTTCGAAGAAAAGCCTTAAAGTATTCCTGGTTGTCCATCCAGATCTGTGATCCTATGATAAAAGGTAGAAGTGGAATCTCTAGGGCATGGAATCTATAAGAAACTCCATGAACCCAAAAGCTAAAGAAGAACATGGAGATTCCAAGAAAGGAAGAGAAACCAGAACAACCAGTCATTGTATCAAGAATCACAAGATTACCAGCCTTATATGAACTCACAAAAAGCAATCAAGTAGAAGAACTGAAAGTCGTGATGAAGAACAGTGTACGGAAGACTTATGAATGAAAGCATTGCGAGATCCAGAACCAGAGATTCTCCCAGATGGAGGGAGAAGACTATGATGATTGATTGTTCCAGTACACCAGACTGATCTCTATATAAGTCATTATATCATCCGCAACATCCATGAGTTGGAATTCTACATCAGATAAATGCAAAGAATGTTCTCCAGAAGAAATTGAGTAAAGAGCGCATGCAGAGCAATCTCAAGACTTTGAGACATACCAGAAAGAGACTCCTGTATACAGATAAGAAGAAGACAACTTGGTGGAGAACCTCCAATGCACAGCAGAAGCGTGGTGAAGATTTCCTATAACATCAAGATGACTACTCAGAAGATCAGATCTCATGATGATAGAAGAAGTACCACATGAATATGTTCCAGTTCTCCAACTATGATATACTCTACTGTTCAGATCTACATGAAGCCTTCGTAGTGTTCCAAACTACAGTACAAGCGTTACATTATCCATGATAAAGTCCAGAAGGGAGAAAGTGATTCTCCAATACATATCTCCACATATGAGCAGATAAGCATACATTTTGGTAAAGCTTCTATCCAAGACAAAAGGACTTGCATACTCAAGCTAGAGCTCGTGGAAATAACTCTATTAACCAGAAGGGAAGACTCTCCAAACTAGAAGAAGGTATGCAAACATTTATTTTTGTGATTTAAATAACTCTCCAGTTAGGAGGGAGCATTTATTTGCAATTGAAAAATAGTCTAGATGCTTTCCTGTTCGGAAAGTGGATTGAGATTTCTAACGGACAGTGACTTCCCATTGTAGTTAACATGGGAGGCAGACTGATTGTTGATGTATCATAGAAAACGACTTCCCATTATGGGGAGTGGTCTAGGACAGTCGTTCTTCTTGGCAGTCACTCTGAGTAGTGGTCAAGTAGAATGGTCCGCCTCGTCGGGCAGTCATTCTTTCGAAGTTCACAGTTGTGAGCAATTTCGAAGAATCGTCCGTTTTGGAGGTTGATGCAGGACAGACATTCCTCGAGGGTTATACATTCTCTCCAGGTTACACTTTAGTGTCGGAGGAATGGCCTAGGGTGGGGAATGGTCTGGACAGTTATTCCTCAAGGGCAGACTCATTCTCTCCAGGTTACACTTTGTTTAGTGTCGGAAGAATGGCCCAAGGTGGGGAGTAGTCTAGGCTCAGCAATTAGGGACAGTTATTCCTCGAGGGCAGACTCATTCTCTCCAAGTTACACTTTTTTTAGTGTCGGAAGAATGGCCCAGAGTGGGGAATAGTCCAAGACAGTCATTCCTTAGGGCAGACTCATTCCCTTCAGGTTACACTTTGTTTAGTGTCGGAGGAATGGTCCAAACATTTCTTGAGGATAGACTGATTCTCTCCAAGTTACACTTTGTTTAGTGTCAGAAGAATGGCCCAGGGTGGGAAATGGTCCAGGTTCAGAAATCAGAAACAATCCTTCTTCCTTTGTTGAGAAGAATGAGGCAGATAGCCCATTATTGATATTCTATATTGAGGGCAGACATTCTTTCAGATCTCACAGATGTGAGTGAAAGATTGGCCCAGATGATTATTGTTGATATTCTATACTGAGGGGAGACACTCTTTCAGATCTCACAGACGTGACTGAAAGATTGGCCCAGTTGATTCAGTTTTTATCATAACATTGTTTCTATGCAGATGAAGACTACTGTGGTGGCAGACATTCTTTCATATCTCACAGACGTGAGTGAAAGACTGGCCCAGATGATACAGTTTTTATCTTAACATTGTTTCTATGCAGGATGCTCTCAGTTGTTTGTTATGAAGACTATATGATAGTAGATGAGGACTACTGTGGTGAATTTGTTTCACCGTTTGCAACCATACGTTGTTGATCAAGTACTTATGTATTACTTGATGTGGTAGTGAACCACTGGATTGTAGTTATGTACTGCTATGAATAGACACAGGTGTGTTCTATCCTTGTTCTAATTGCCTTGAAGACTATCAGCAGTTTATTGGAGATAATGATCATTCAGATGAATGATGAACAGAGATTTTCCAGACAGAAAACAGTTCAGAGCTTTTACTCCTCTTGTATCACTCCATGGTGAGAGTGACTTATCCAGCATCATATCTAATTACTCAGATGAAGTATGGTTTCGAGAATTGATGCAGCTGATGGTGATGGTGATGGTGATACTCATGATCTAGTCATGAAATAGTCCAGATGACTATATTGATGCTACCGGGTAAATGGTATGTTTTGTGCTCAAGACCATTACCTGTAAATACCTCTCTAGCTGGGAGGGAGTGTTAATATTATGGTAGCTGCAGGAGGTATTTACCCCCACGTGTGAACCTGATGAGAATAGAAGACTCTGGGAAGCAAGAGAAACCTTAATGGATTGGCTAATAACCCTAGAAGCCTTGTCGGCTCAAGAAGATAATTTATATTAGGCTATTAGCCTCCAAGAGAAGAAGTCGGCAAGAATTAATAATTATATACTGAATAGACACATACCCAAAAGGAGAAGTCGGCCCCAGCAAACTGGCAGGATTACTATAAATACAAGGCGCTAGTTCTCATTTGTATCATCTCAGAATTGCAGTTCTGCAGTTTGGTGCACACTGCAGTTGCAGTCTTGTGCGCAGGTTTGGAGGAAGAGCTGGAACAGCTGCAACAGCAGCAAGATCTCAGTTTTGGCTTGAATATCTCTTGGCTAGGGTTTGGGACTATCTGATCAGTCTTTTGTGTTGCGCTATCCTTGGGGAGAGATGTGTTGCCCTTTGTTTGGCTATCTAGCCTAGGGTTTGCTTCTGGAGGAATTTCTCAGTCAAGGTTAAGGTGCTCGGAGGGAGGCTTCGGCCTATGGTTGGGTGACGAAGGTATCGTCAATGGTAAAATGAGAACACCATCTTCTATATTCTAACACCTAGTAGTATGACATTGCCACCAACGCGTTACCATGCCAGGGAAATGACTCTTGGTTGCATGGCCAAGGGAAAGGGGGTCTCATCACGAGCCAACCTTCTCATTTCTGTGAAAGTACTTGTGGGTAACGCTGTCAGCTCTGGTCACCATGCCAAGGCAGTGTCCCCTGATTAGCTCTTGAACAAGAAAAGCAAAAAAGAATAAAAGAATTAAAAGAATAAAGGCAAGAATGGGCTTGGAAAGAATGCATCCATGACAGGTATAGCTCACCCTCTACAAAGGCACCCATAGGTAACACTTTTGCTTCCTAGGCCCTCACTGCACCCACATGCTTGGACACCCCCTGACCACATCACCCAATTACATGGCTTGAATGAGGTCTCTTCCGGGAACTTTCCTTTTCCAATGGACATTAGCCCAATAGGACGCCTTGTCCTTTTCTCCAGACTTGTATTGCAGGCTTGTGTAACATCTTTGAGCTGTTAACTAATGTATTAGGGATTTTATGCATATGTTTAATAAAATTGATGATGAGATGTGATTGACATTGCTATGATCCCTGTGACTAATGAGCCCATGGAGGGCGTAGCCTCTGTGTGTAGGACCATGCCCGACGGACAGGTACCATTTGAATCGGTACACATGAGGAGATGATCAATTCGGACCTCCATGGGGCTGAAGATCCCACCAGATGGATCTTGAGACCCCATCAGGAGGCAGAGACAGGACAAAGGTTGATCAGGGGCTTTGCACTAGAGAAGAAGAGAACGTTCCACCAGAGGCACCCCGACACAGCTTGAACAAGAAAAGCAAAAAAGAATAAAAGAATTAAAAGAATAAAGGCAAGAATGGGCTTGGAAAGAATGCATCCATGAAAGGTACAGCTCACCCTCTACAAAGCCACCCATAGGTAACACTTTTTCTTCCTAGGCCCTCACTGCACCCACATGCTTGGACATCCCCTGACCACATCACCCACTTACATGGCTTGAATGAGGTCTCTTCCAAGAACTTTCCTTTTCCAATGGACATTAGCCCAATAGGACGCCTTGTCCTTTTCTCCAGACTTGTATTGCAGGTTTCTGTAACATCTTTGAGTTGTTAACTAATGTATTAGGGATTTTATGCATATGTTTAATAAAATTGATGATGAGATGTGATTGACATTGCTATGATCCCTGTGACTAATGAGCCCATGGAGGGCGTAGCCTTTGTGTGCAGGACCATGCCCGACGGACAAGTACCATTTGAATCAGTACACATGAGGAGATGATCAGTTCAGACCTCCATGGGGCTGAAGATCCCACCAGATGGATGTTGAGACCCCATCAGGGGGCAGAGACAAAAGAAAGGTTGATCAGGGGCTTTGCACTGGAGAAGAAGAGAACGTTCCACCAGAGGGCAGAGACAAAACAAAGGTTGATCAGGGGCTTTGCACTGGAGAAGAAGAGAACGTTCCACCAGAGGCACCCCGACACAGCTTGAACTAAGGGGGTTGAGCCCTTTCCAGTGAAATGTTGGCCTTGGAAGGCCTGGGATGTCACCCTTGATGACCATGACATCATCCAGCCTATTGGACATCTTGGGAGGCAGATTGGGCAGCAGTGGCACGTGTGGCAAGTTGAAGCCCAAGGAGGGCTAACGTTTTGCTCCAAGATGCTTCATTTTCCCTAGAAGGGGCTAGCGCCTCTCTTAGAGGGGATTTTATTCTCTTTTCTGCTTGATTAGGGTTTAGATTTAACATTTTAATGTAAATAGTATGATTTTGGTATTTTGGTCTTGTCGACCTTTTACATGACCTAAATGTAAAATTAGGTCATGGAATGGTATAAATGAAGGATTTTCACCTTCATTTTTTCATCATAACTTACTCACTCCATAAGGAGGTCTGAAATTTGTGCCCTCTCTTAGGTTATTGGCTGATTTAGTGATGTGCACTTGTTGAAGGAAGATTATTTTGGCATGTTTTGGCTTCTCTCTTGGTAGAAGGTGTTACAACTAGGGTTTGCATTATATTTCTTGGTGAATTGTAAGTATTTTTCTGCAAAACTTCTTGAATGAATGGTTGTAGTTTAATTTCTTGCATGTATTTATGATTTTGCTAAGTAAAACCCTAGGTGACAAGCACACAAGTAGGTCCTTGTCTCATGTCCCCATTAAGAGAGATTTTTAGCCATTGTTGAAGAAAGAAAGAGCCTAGCGATAGCTACACTCCTATTTCTTCCTCCCCTTTGCTAGTCATGCCTTTTACAAGCTAAGAAGAAGAAGACGTCTTGAAGCCTAGGGTTTCTACACTTTGAGGCCAATTTTTCTAGGGTTTGATAATAGAGCCTTGTTGTTGCAACACTTTGTTTTATCAAACTCTCTTGTCTCATTTTATCCTTTATGCTAGCCGTATTTGCCATCTAAGGAAGGAGGAGAGAGCACGAGGCCTTGCCATAGCAACACCAGAGTGAGCCTCTCTCCCCTAGGATTTTGATTCTAAGGCCCTGCCATAGCAACACTTCAGAACTCTTCCCTCTAGTCCTTAGCCGTCCTCCTTCAACCCTTGCATCCTTCACTCCTGACTCCATTAACCCTAAGGAACTGATCTATAGTCCTCCAGCGTTGAAGTGAACTTGATCACAACACTCTCAAAACCTTGAATTAAAACCCTAATTTCACTAACCCTAGCCTAAACTAACCTACTAACCTTAAGTGTTGTTGTCATCCTTAGCTATTTATATCATTGTGCAGCAAAATGTTTTACTTTATAAGCAAATTGAATGGTGATCTAAGGCATTTATTAAATGATGTGTTGATCGGTTACATTGAATGCCACATTATTCCAATATTTATTGGTGAAGTGTTATAAATTTCATTTTTCTATTGATAAACATTGACTTCGTCAATATTTATTGCCATATTGCTTATATGTTATTCAGATAGTCATATATTTGTATGAAGTGCTAACCCATTGAGATAGCTTGCACATATCAGTTTGTTGTTTCTTTGTTCCAAGCAGGTGTGTTTCTTTGGTGTTCTACTTCATTATTGGTTGTTTAGCCAGGATTATCTGATTGGTGGTGACTTGTGAGGGGGGGAAACTTATCTTTGTCTTATTATCCTCTTGCCTCCTCAAAACCCCAGGTCACCGGGGATGTCTCCCCTAGGCCTAACCTCCCTAAAGAGAATGAACCTTCTTATCGTGGTGACATTGGGTGGGACTGGTTCCTGTTACGCCAGTTTGACTTTCTATCTTATAGCCTTTTATCCTTGCTACAAATTGTGCGATAACATTTTGGCGCCATTGTCGGGGAACACTGAGTCAAACCTTCCTTAGACGACAACTTTTCGGTAAGCCTTGCCTCTAGATTCTTTATCTTACAAGCTTACCTAGCAACTCCATTAGGGTGTTTTCCCTTTTCTTTGATAGTTTCAAGTAAACTATCTGGCGACTCCAAAAGCCACAAAGAGGTTCAGTAACCCTCATTTGTCTTTCAGAAGGAAGCCTCCCAAGAACTCCCCTGTTGTAAAATCACTTTTTGGAAGAGGCCTTCCTTTGAACACCATGTCTAGCTCTCAGACCAATGCTACGAACCCAACCAAAAATCAAATACAATGGTCATCTACTCTTTTCATACCACTAGACATGTTAGCCATACCAGGCTGTCCTAGGCAAATGCCACCTAAGTATGAGAAGTGGTTGCCTAAGTTTACCGGTACTGATGCAATCAGTGTCGAAGAGCACATGAGCAACTTTTGTGCGTTTTTTCAGCTTCATCCTGTTAGTGATGATGCTGAAGACTTAGTCATGAAGTTGTTCTCTGCTACCCTCTATGATGCCTCAAGGCGTTGGTACCTGAGCCTTCCGATGGTGGTATTAAAACCATGGACAAATTAGAAGAAGCCTTTCTCAAGAGATGGATCATCAAAGAGGACCCCAACATGCTTCTTACCCGATTTAATTCCCTTTGGAAACATGAGAACGAATCTATTCGGGAGTTTCACACTAGGTTTGAGACTTTGCTGCAGAAGATCCCTGTGAGCCACCATTCGAATGGTGATTACCTTGTCCATATCTACACCAAGTCTTTCAATGGCCAGCTAGGGTATCTCCTCAGGGACAAAAACCCCCAATCAATCCAAGAAGCCCAAGAACTCGCTACTAGAATTGAGGGTAATCTTCTTTCCTCTAAAATTGAGCCTTTTGCAAATCCAAGGGAATGGACACCAAACCAAAGTTGGTCCACAATGTCGAGCCTACCTCAGACCTTTGCACCAGTATGGCAAAGTTACAAGCCTCCATGGATGGCATCATGAAGAATCAAGAGAAAATGATGAGTAGGATCATCAACTTGGAAAGATCCCAAAGCCAAGCACCTAGGGTCCCGTTCAAAGGGCAATTTCAAAAAGGGAATCAATTTTATAAACCCAAGAATGAGCAAGAAGTCCCAAATACCTTAACTCCTACAAACATTGTGGATGAAAACCCTTGGTGCCTAGAATGCAATGAAGCACATTGGGAGCATGCATGTCCCTATAGTGAAAATGGCCACCAACAAGTGAACAATATAGGCCATCTCTTGGAGGATCCTCAGATAAATATCACCACTGAAGAACATCAAAAAGCCATGAAAAAAGCAGCTAGGTTAGCCAGAATGGCAGTGATAAACAACCTAGACCAGGAATCAAGAGAAAAGCTAAAGAAACAACAGTTCCAGGTGTATAGAAGAAAGAAAATGAATCAACCTACCGCTGACCAAACAAAACCCCCACTAGATGTACTACTTCCCAAAACATCCAAGAGTGAAGGGGTCGATTTGAAATTTGACTTTGAAGGGGCACTGTCTAAGATGCATGTAACTATCCCCCTGAAAGAAGTCATTAAGGTCCCATCTATTAAAAAGCGCTTTGACAATTTCTTTCAAGAATTAGATGGACCTATGGATCCCCCTATCATGTTGCAAGCCGATCACTTCAGGATCCAATACGGGGAAAACCCTCCCTTTTTCATGACTTTAACAATGAACAACAAGAGCCTCAACAACTGCATGTTAGATACAGGGGCCAGTGCCAACATGATGTCACTTAAAGTCATGCAACAAGTAGGTTTGAAGGTCACACGACCTTACAGGAATGTGTGTGGTTTCGAGTCTAAATCCATACCCACACATGGGGTAGTTGAAAACGTGGAAGTTTGCCTTAAGGAGTACCCAGAGAAAATAATCCACATTGACATTGTGATAGTCGACGTCCCAGATGTGTGGAGAATTTTGTTGTCTAGTAAATTTGATGCGATTTTGGGTGGCACCCTCGAGATGGACCTCACATTCTTAGAATTGCCTTTAAAAAATGGGACAATAGGTCGTCTCCTGAATGTGCTAGTAACTGGAAGCCATGTGCAAGAAATTACTCACCCCGCCAAAGATGACAAGGCACATGATGAGATCATTAAAACTCTTCATAAATATTCTCCAGAAGATATGCCTTTCGCAACAGAGGAAGATTTTAATCAAATTAAATGGCCCAAGAAGGAATAATACCAACAACTCCTAGACAAGTTCAAAAGAAAAGAGACCGGGACTGTGAAGATACTAAAGAAAGCAAAAGACGATGTACAGATCCATCCGTCCCAGCAGGAAGTATGTACAGCAGAAGCCCACCCTCCTCCCTCTGCACAATACACCAGGGTCGTCCAAGGGACAACCAAATATAAGATCAGGAAGTACAAGGAAGGAGACACAGTATGGATGTGGGACACCTAGAAAGGAGAGCCAACTAATGTCAAAGGAAGCACTCAGTCATGGCTTGGGCCCTTCAAAGTTGGAAGAGAATCAATTGATGACTCTTATTATTGTCCACTTTGGAAGGAACAAGGCGCCCATTACCGATCAGCGGGCACCTCCTCAAACCCCACCAACGTGGGGGAACCTGACTTCACATGTAAGTATAGGTAAGTAGGCATTCTTGCATTCGTGTATTATACCATTTGCATTGCATGTTAGTTTTCTTTTACATTTACATCTATTGATTGTTTTCTTTTAGTCTCTCTATATATATGTATGATGGGGTGGCATTACCACCCCAATTTTGTTACTAATGCTTCTATTGAGATCGAGTAGGTCTGCAGTTTATGCCAGAGATGCTAAGGTTTTCATGCGCTCTACGGTGAGCACATGTCCCCGAGTTGGAGCCAGATGTTATCCCCACTTTTTGGGATAACTAGGAGATCATGTCTCGAGGCTCACAAGTCCTAGACATGGAGTACCGAGAGCAAGATTGACCTGAGCATGGCCCTGGAGGGCCCACCTTTTCTTCTTCCATCATCTTTATCTTGTCAGCAGCAGCAACATTCATCGCCATCGGCTTGGTCCTGTATCAAAAAAGGTTCTTGCTCCATGGGATAGTTAATCCAGGTATCATGGTATGTGTCACTTATGATCATTAAAATATTTACCAGCTGGTTACCACACCAAGGTAGTGACTCTTGGTTGCATGGCCAAGGGAAAGGGGGTCTCATCACGAGCCAGCCTTCTCATTTCTGTGAAATTACTTGCGGGTAACATTGTCACCACTGGTCACCACGCCAGGGCAGTGTCCCCTAATTAGCCTCTGGAACAAAAAGCAATAAAGAATAAAAGAATAAAGAATAAAGAATAAAAGACATAAATAGACTTGGAAAAAATTGCATCCAGGACAGGTGCAGCTCGCCTTCTACAAAGGCACCCACAGGTAAAGCTTTGCACCCTCTACTCTCATTGCACCCACTTGCCTGGACATCCATGTCCATATCACCCACTTACATGGCTCCGATGAGCTCTCTTCCAGAAAATTTCCTCTTCCAGTGGACACTAGCCCAACAAGACGCCCTGTCATTTTCTCCAAACTTGTATTGCAGGCTTATGTAATGTCTTTGAGTTTTTAACTGAAGTATTAGGGATTTTATGCACATGTTTAATAATATTGATGATGAGATGTGATTGACATTGCTACAATCCCTGTGAGTTATGAGCCTATGCAGGGCGTAGCTGTTGATGTGCAGAATCATGCCCGACGGATAGGTACCATGTTGGACCGGTACACATGGGGAGATGATCAGTTCGGACCTCCATGAGGCTGAAGAGCCCACCAGATGGATGTTGACACCCCATCAAGGGGCAGGGACAAGACAAAGATGGTCAGAGGCCTTTACACCGAAGAAGAGGAGGAGGTTCCACCAAAGGCACCCCGACAGAGCTTGACCTAGGAGGATTGTACCCTTCTCAGTGGAACGTTGGCCTTGGAAGGCCTAGTACATCACCCTTCATGACCATGACATCACCTAGCAGCATGGACATTTTGGGAGACAGCTGGGGTAGTATTGGCATGTGTGGCAGGTTGGAGAAGCCCAAGGAAAGCTAACATTTTGCTCCAAGATGTTGCATTTTCCCTAGAAGGGGCCAACATCACCCTAAAAGGGGCATGACGTCTCTCTTTAGCTTGATTAGGGTTTAATTTTAAGCATTTAATGTAAAACAGTATGATTTTTAGTATTTTGGCCTTGACGGCCTTTTTATGACCTAAAAGTGAAATTAGGTCATGGTACAGTATAAATTGAGGGTTTTTACTCTCATTTTTTGATCATCTCTCACTCCCTCATTAGTGAGGTCTGAAATTTGCGCTAGACTTGGTGTTCTTGGCTGAAATTGTGAGGCGCACTTGTTGAAGGAAGGCATTTTTGGAATTCTATTGGCATTTTTGGCATTTCTTGATGGAAGGTGTTACAACTAGGGATTGCTATGTTATTTCTTCGTGAAATGGAAGTGAATTTCTGCAAAACTTCTTAATTGAATGGTTGTATTGTTATTTCTTACATATATTGTTATGATTTGTTGAATAAACCCTAGGTGACAAGCACACATTGTAGGTCCTTGTCTCATGTCCCCATCAAGATTTTCAGCCATTTTTTTTTAAGAGAGAAAGAGCCTAGTCGTAGCTACATTTTATTCCTCCTCTTCTTTGCTAGTTGTTTTACCTTTGAGCTAAGAAGGAGAATATGAATCAAGGCCTAGTTCCCCTACACCTTGAAGAGCCATTTTTCCCCTAGGGATTGTTGGTAAATCCTTGCCATAGCAACACGTTGCCTGCAAGACCTCTTGTCTTAGTCTTATGCCACTTTCTAAGCTAGCCACTATTTCCATTGAGATAAGGAAGGAGGAGAGAGCATTGAGGCCTAGTTCCCCTACACCAAAGTGAGCCTCTCTCCCCTAGGGTTTTGTCCTTGAAGCCTTGCCATAGCAACACCTCAAGGCTTGACCCTCCCATCCATAGCCTTACTATCTTCCTTGATCCTTCAGCCCGTGCATCCTCCTTTTGACTCCATTAACCCTAGAAATGCATTGATCTACGACCAAGCTTGTGATTATTATGATCAAAACAACTCTCACTACTTTGAACAAAATCCTAACCATTCTAACCCTAGGCTAAAACTAACCCTACTAACTTATTTGTTGTCGTCATATCTTTCTATTAACATCATTGTGAAGCTAATCGTTCTACTTATGAGCAATCAAATGGTTATTTAAGGGCATTACTTGAATGAAGTGTTGATTATTACATTGAATGTCGCGTTTTCTTAGCATTTATTGAAGAAGTGGCATTGTGCATTATTGTTATTTTATAAACATTGACTTCATCAATATTTATTATTCAATTGCTTATATATCAGATAGTCATTGATTATATGAAGTACTAACCAAGTGAGTAAGCTTGCATATATTTGTTTCTTGTTGCTTTGTCTTAGGCAGGTGCATCTCGTTTTTTGTTACACTTCTCTTTACTGGCTGTTAGTCGGACTATCTATTCGATGGTGACTTGTGAGGGGGGAATTTACCATTCATCTTACAATCCTTTTCCTTCTCAAAACCTCAAGTCACCGGGGACGTCTCCCTTGGGCCTTACCACCCTAAACAAAAAGAGCCATCCTATCGAGGTGACATTGGGTGGGATTGGTTCAAGTTACTCCAGTTTGCCTTTTCATCTATCTTTATCCTAACTACAAACTGTGTGATAACATTTTGGCGTCGTTGTCGGGGAACACTGAGTTAAACTTTCCTCAAAGATGACAATTTTCGGTAAGCATTGCCTCTAGAGTCTTTATCTTACAAGCTTACCTCGCGATTCCACTAAGGTGTGTTCCCTTTTCTTTGATAGTTTCAAGCAAATTATCCGGCGACTCCACTAATGATGACCCGTAGTGGTCGTCAGTACTCAACCGCCTCTACTGTGGTAATTGTCACCCCTACGAACCCTGCTCCTCCCGCAAACTCCCACAAATGGTCTTACCCAAGAGCCTTTGGTTGTTTTGACCTAAGTAACATCCAAGGTGGGTTACATGACTTACCCAAAGATGTCGAATCTTGGTTGCCACTCTTCTTGGGAAAGGGGGTGCATTCTGATAATTCACATTGGACCCAATTTTGTGATAGTTTTGAGTTTCATCAAGCTGGTCAAGAACACCCTAATGTCTTTATGAGGCTTTTTGTGAGCTCTCTTATTGAAGGAGCCAAGACTTGGATTGACTCTTACCCGAAAGGAGGCATACAAACTCCCAAAGAACTAGAAAGGGCCTTTAAAATAAGGTGGTGCAATCATGAACACACACAACCCTTATACTCTCAATATCTTGATATTTGCAAGGGTTCCAACGAGGGCATTAGAGATTTCAATGATAGGTTCAATCTTCTCCTCAAAAAGGTTCGCCCTAACCTAAACTCAGAGGAAGCTATCCTCCAACACTACTTGAACTCATTGGAAGGAATGTTGCAGTTTACTCTCAAGGATCGGTCACCCTCAACCCTAGAAGAAGCACAAGATCTCGCTTACCAGATTGAGAGAAACCTTGAATTTGAAGACTACATCTATCAAGTTAACCTCTCACACAGTAACGACCCTTGGGAATCTAGTGATGAGGATATCACAGAGACTAAACCTAAGCTCTCGGAAATCCTTGAATTAAAACTCATGCCTCCCAAAAGGAAATGGAGTTCTTCCCATACCAATGTACAAGATTTTCCTCTTCAGGAACCTCCCACAGAAGAAGGACCTTTCCAGGATATTTTCCCACACAAGAAGGAAGAAATTGAAGCTTTTATGCCACAAACATATGAGCGTGACCTTCTTGAATAAGTTCCCATTTTTGTCCACCAAGTAGAAGGCGTTGGGTCAAAGCATGGTGAGGTTACACATTTTTATGTCACTCTCCAGGTCAATAACTCCCTCCTCCATAATTGTGTTTTTCTCCCAAATGCTACAACCAACATTCTCACTGACGAAATCATGCACCAATTGGGTTTAAACCTTTCACAACCAAATGCCAAAGGGGGTTTTGAAAAAGGAGTTATCAAGGATCTGTAAGTTGCCTTTGACTCTTTCCCTAGTGCTCCTTTCTATATAGACATGATGGTGGTAGATGCCCTAAACAATTGGGGTATCATTCTCCACAAGGACCTCATAAAACACTTGGCTGTAAGTTTTCAAGACCAAGAGTCTAAAGCAATCATCCCTCACCCCGAAGGAGGATTCTTCACCCTCCACAGAGAATCCCTTGTAGGGTCCCTAGTTGAAACCCTTGATGAATTGAGCAATCAACTCCTATGTATTAACAACGACATCGATAATTGGTTCGTCCAAGGAGAAAATTCAGGAATCGACATTGTCAAAGAACCTGAAGGGATTTGGACCCTAGAATTTGACGTATCCCATTCAAGTTCTAGGTCAGGAGTTGGAATTGTTCGAACAACCCCTTCCCAAGAAGCGTTCTACTATTCTTATAGGCTAGAATATCATTGCACAAACAACATTGTTGAATACGAAGATTTGATCCTAGGCCTCAACCTAGAAATTGACAAAGGTGTCACGTACCTAAGGGTGAAAGGTGATTAAGACCTCATAGTATCACAGGCTTTGCTAGAATTTGCTACAAAGAATGAGAAGCTGAAGAAATACCGAGACTTTGCACAATCCCTTTCAAAATCCTTCAAGACAGTTTCAATCGAAGCCATTCCTCAGGAAGAAAACTATGTGGCAGATGCTTTGGTCGTCTCCGCTTCCACCCTGCAACCTTGTGATGGTCCTCTTCATGACTTATGCAAAATGGAGGTCCTCTTTAGACCTTCTATTCCCGATAACTTGCAGCATTGGCAAGTTTTCAAAGATGATGACTAGATCATCAGGTTTATGGAGAACGGCAAAGAGTTCACCGATTCGCAAATAAACTTCCTGGCTGACTCCATGAACTTGGAAGTTATAAACCTTCAAAACAACACCTTGCCCAAGGGTTGCATCCCTTTGGAAAATCTCTTTGACAGACATGATGTTTTCAAAAGAAAAGGGGCTAGCAAACAAGCAAATGAAGCCCTAGAGTTTAATATTGGCACGAAAATAGACCCAAGGATGGTTAAAATAGGGAAAGGGGCCACTAAGAAGGAAAGGTTGGAAATATTAACCCTCATTAGAGAATTCAAAGATACTTTTGCGTGGAATTATGATGAATTGAAATCCTATAGGAGGGATGTCATCCAACACGCCATACCCCTAGTTGAAGGAGCCAAACCTTTCCAACAAAAGCTAAGACATATCAACCGAAAGCTAGAAGGTCAAATACAGAAGGAACTCCAAAAGATGGTTGACGTTGGTATCATAGCCCCTATCAGATATTCTTCTTGGATGTCAAATTTGGTTGTGGTCTGAAAGAAGACCGGTGAGATATGCCTATGTGTTGATTTGTCCAACCTTAACCAGTTATATTTGAAGGACAACTACCCCCTCCCAAACATGGAAAATTTGCTTCAAAGGGTTACAGGGGCAGGGATGATGTCCATGTTAGATGGGTTTTCCATATACAACCAAGTCTTTCTCAAAAGAGAAGACCAGCTTGTTGTCGTCCTAATACACACTTGCAAATGTGAGCAAAGTCCAGCTCACTTAGTGTTCCTTGGAGGCACAATGCCTAGGTTCACAGTCCACACTGTCACCTTGACTGGAACCTCTTCCTTCTAGGCTTACTCTTAGGAAAGCCAAGGGGGGTAGACCCTAGTTACTAGATGTGGTTTAACTTTGAGGTTCTAGGAGTTGGTTTTAATTTGTTAAAGGTTAAGGGGAAAACTAACCTATGATGCTAAGGCAGCTAATGCAAAGTGCAAGATTAACTATGACAAGCAAACCCTTCCCCAAGTCAACTAAGACTAGGGCCTAAATGTTGGGCAAGGGGTCAACTAAGTTTTGAAAGGGTTCAATTACAAAAGATTACAAGTAAAACTAGATTAAAACTATCCCACAACAAAGATACAATCACTTACACAAAGAATAAGAAATGCTACAAGGATACAAGATATACACAAGATACAAATGAACAAGATTAAAGGTGTCAAAGTGTGAGATTTAAGAGATATTTAAAGTTAAGATCAATCACACAAGGCCAAGCATGCCCCAATAGCACTTACTCTATTGAAATGCTCTTCAATGGCAACCACTAAAGCACTCAAGATTCAACAAGATGATGCCTCCCCAATGGGATACTCAACTTCTTCTTGAATCACACCACAAGAGCATAAGATAAGAGATGTAAATACTTGGAAACTCAATGCTCAAGAAATATAACACTTAGATATTCAAACCACAAGATGCATAAGCGATTGATTAAAGTAAATGTACGTGCAATATAGACTTCTAAACAACCATCAACAAATATGCCAAAGTAAAGATTGTCTAGGAGACTAAGTGGTTAGGAGTTGTTTAAAGATTAGATAAATTTTATTTGCCCTCCCCCTAACTAAGTGTTTGAACTTTAAACCTCCTCCTCCTATTGCCAAATGGTTGTCGGATGCTCAATATAGTAAGGCAACGAGGCCCACCCTAGCTTTCATGGTCATCCCTGTAGTAAGAGTACTTCCCGGAGAGGACACACACCTGGTGTGCCACGAGATAGTCCCCTACCACTACCCTTTGTTGTTTTCCTCAAACCCATTTTAGATGGTGAAGATGGTGGAATTAAGTTGTTTTGGTTGGTCTAAAATGTTATTATGACTTATGGGTAAGTCTTAAGGTGTGTTGTGAATGTTTTAGATGACTTTTAGGTGCCCAAAAAGTATGATTTAAGACCAAAACCGAAACTTAAAGTGACTGTTGTGAATGTGTTATAAATTATGAAATTGCAGCATGTAAACACATAAGAACTTGTAAATAGAAGCTAAAAAATAAAGAGACATTCACATTATCATTTGATAACCCATAGCATGTGTTAAGTATATGAAAGGATGTGCCATGAAGAGGGCAAGAACAACTTGCCAAAAGGAACAACACATGAGATTTAAACCATTTACACATAAGCTATTCCATGAAGAAAGCAAGCTAAAGACTTAAGTAATTGCTGAAAATAGAATCAACCATACACCATTTACTTGCCAAATGAGATGAGAACTTGGAAACACAAAAGGCTTGCACAAAGTAAAAGAATTGCTTTAAGACATACTATTTGACCATGTGTGTATTATGCATGAGATATAAGAAACTTAAAGCAAGTAAAGATATGTGTCTCAAAGGCTTAAGCTATAATTTAGTGCATGTATAACCAAAGCATAAAAAGATTGCAAATTATTTAACCATTAGCACATGATCATCACATCACTAATCTAGCCATACAATATTGGGGGTTACTCTCCCAAGGTGTAAGCAATTAAATTTTAAGCAAAACTTGAAAATAGCAAACCACTCACAATGGCACAAGGTGGAGGCAAGCCTACCAATGTTGTGCCAAAGAGGGTTGGAAAAAAAAACTTAAACGATTATTATTATGCTAGCCACACAACCTTGTTTTGTGGACAAGTGGGGAAAGAAATAAAAAATTCTTAAATGAAATCTAAAATCTAGCCCAACGATTATGGGGGGTTGGCCTAGCCAATCACTCTCCCAAGATGTAGGCAATAATAACTTGCTGAAATGAAATACAAAAATGCAAAAGGATACAAGAGAATGCAAGCCTCAAGGGAACTTCCCAGGGGCTTGCTACAATGCTAGAATAGAAGAGAGAATGTTACCCAACTATTGAGAAAGCCTTTGAGGTGTTGTGTGGGTGGATTTGGGCAGCATATCCCCTTGTTTCAGGTAAGAACCTGCAAAAACCAGCAAGCAAATGCTTGTTGAAAATGATGCACAACACAACAAAGTCAAGAAAAAAATTTGTTTTTTATGCAGAAATTTTCCACAAAAAATCTTCACGTGAAATGTAAAATTATTTGACCTATCTAAGATGGTTAGCTAACTGAAATATATGATAAAATGAAACAGAAATATAGGACTAAACAAACTAAGAGTTTATGTAGAGCTTGAGGGAATACTCCTTCTTGAGGCTTTCCCAACAATCCCTTGAAATGAACCTACAAAACTTAACATAAATAGTGAAGCATAGAATAGATAATGTGTATGGATAGGCTAACTACTTGAAATACTTCTAAGAAACTAGCTACTCAACACAAATAAATCAACAAGACTACTCTTTGTTAATCTACCCAAATAAACTACTTCATTCAAGATCTATTCAACACAACCCAAATGAACTCAAATACCACAATATCACCTCATGTGAAGAATGCAACCAGAATACTCTTGGTGATCCAAAAATCCTCTAAAGTTTTATTAATCCAAAGTGAGAGTGTTGCAGCAACAAGTTTCTCCAAGACTCTCAAGAGCATATGAGTGCAATGGCAAGACCAAGAGAGTGGGGCGAAATTCCAGTATAGTAACACTAGCTCAAAGAATGGCGGTGAAATGAGAGGGAGAGGGATTTATTTACACCTCAAAAGGCAAAGTGAATGCACTTGGTTGGATGCCAAGTGTTGCAAATCTAAGCAATAGAGGGAGTCTCTAGAAGAGGGGAGAAAATATAGGGTTTGGGGCATGGATAGATGAGATGGAGTGAGTGAGTGGAGTGTGGGGACTGTTATCCCAGATATCTAGGGATAACTAGGAGATCATGTCTCGAGGCCCACATGGTCCTAGACATGGAGTACCGAGAGCAGGAGCGACTTGAGCATGGCCCTGGAGGGCCCATCTTTCTCCTTCTCAGCCAGCTTTGTCCTGTTAGCAGTACCAGCCTCCATCACTACCGACCTAGACTTGCATCAGAGAGGACTCTTGCTCCATGAGGTAATTGGTCCGAGGTATCATGGTATGTGTCATATTTGATCGTTATAACCTTCTTATGTATGCATTAGGTTCCTTTCATTTCGGATGACTGCTTGGATCTTACACTAACCCTCTTGACCATTGTTGGGGTGATTTATGGGGCAACTTAGCAAGCCAGTATTCATGGGTTTTGGTTAGCCACCAAGGGGGGTTTGCAGAGCCATCGTCCGCTCCCACCATCTTATCACTTTTCCATCTTATATCCCGCTCACCCATCCCATTCCCCTAGTCTGGCCATTAGGAGGACCATCCAGGGTACATCTTGTCTTGTGGAAAGAAGGGGCTAAAGGCCCAGGGGGTAAAAGCAGCTGTTAAAAGATAAAAGCCATAGGAAAATGAAACCTAGAGATGCTTCGCCCAGGGGATCCCCGAGAAGGCAATAAAAAGCCTCTCGATAAGAAACTAAGGGACCCCAAGAAAAATGAAATAAATAAATGCAAGACCTAACCAAGAGGATGGGAGGTCTCATCACGAGCCGGCCCATTATGTTCATAAGTATTTAGCGGTATGACATTGCCACCATCTGGTCACCAAGCCAGGGCAGTGACCTTTGGTTGCATGGCCAAAGGAAGGGGGGTCTCATCACGAGCCAGCCCTCTCATTTCTGCGAAGGTACTAGTGGGTAACACTGTCAACTCTGGCCACCAAGCCAAGGCAGTGTCCTCTTCGTCAAGGCTTGTAGTAAAATGAAAAATAAAGAAAGATAAGGCAAATGGGGCTTGAAAAAAATGCATCCATGATGGGTACAGCTCGCCTCCTACAAAGGCACCCACAGACGACACCAACCCTTGGTCTTACTATAGCTGGACATCCCTAAAAACCATATCATCTCATTACACATGGTTTGAATGACCCTTTGAGGAAACTTTCCATCACTTGTGGGTATTAGCCCAATAGGTTTCTTTGTTGGTTGCCCTACCTTTGTATAGAGGGTCTATGTAATGTCTTTGAGCTCTTAGATGATTTGTTAGGGGGTTCATGCATATGTTTGATAATTTTAATGATGAGATATGATTTGCATTGCTATGATGTCTAGGACCGATGAGCCCCTGGAGGGCGTAGTCTTTGATGAGCAGGACCATGCCCGGCGGACAGGTACCAGAGGATCGGTGCACATGGGGAGATGATTAGCTCGGACCTCCATGGGGCTGAAGAGCCCATCAGGTGGTTGTTGGGATGGCAGAGGCAGGACAGAGTAGTGACGAGCCCTTGCACAGAGAAGAAGAAGGACGCCCTCGTTAGGACGTTTTGGCAGAGACCTAGCCTATGGGGATCAGCCCCTTACAGATGGGACGTTGACCTTGATGATCAGGACGCCACCCAGAGTAGCTTGGACGATTTCTGGAGCGTGTGGCAGCGTGCTGGGCTTCTTTGGCACGTGTGGCAGGTTGCAGGAGCCCCAGGAGGGGCAACGTCTTGCTCAGTGGATGATGATTATGCCCCAACAGGGCCAACGTCTCCCCTTTAG
>ML821327.1:74833-84851 GCA_009831015.1 Picea engelmannii
TAAAACATTGAGCAGAAAGTGGGATGACTGTTTGTTGTCCTAAAACAGCAAAAGAAGACAACCATACAGTTGAAACTTAGAGCCATACTAAGGTCAAGGACAGACCTTAGATGGCAGCCTCATAGGACCTCAGAATTTCTACAGTTAGGAGGTGGGTTGGGTAGGTTAGGAATCATCCCTCTTGCCTTTTTCCATCTTAAAATTTAACCCATTAACTCAAATTTATAAAAATTGACATTTCGGCAATGTCATACTTAGCAATTAAAATTGTTGTTTTAACTGACTGATACTCCAGGTGGACAAATGCCTAGCAAAACTTGTCTGACTGAGCTGAAACTTGGACCAAGGTGTAGGGGGTGCCTTTCCATTTCTTTTGAGCACAAATACCCCTATCAAAAGCCCAAGGACCTAGTTTTTACAACAATTGCTCAAAAACAATTAATTAATTAAATAATTAAAATCCCAACCTTAGGAAAATTAATTAAATTTAATTAATTAAAAAAAACCTATCTGGACTCGACAAAATTCCGTGAAACTTTCTATGATGTCTTGCATGGTCATTTACATCATTCCTAAACAATATCTACTAGAGGATGAGACCATTAGAACGTCGTTCACCACTTTGGAGGAATTATTGCAAGTGTGAGGGAAAAACTCAAGGGAAATCAACCAGGCTGAAAAGCCCAATTGATAACCTGAGGATAAAAAAACCTCGGTGAAAAGAACTCTCCCAATGAAAACATCCCAAGGTACCTGACCTAACTATGATCCACGCAGACCTATTACATTATTAACCAATGTAGGGGTGCGAAAATTTCGTTTACAAAATTTTGTGCTGGAGGCATAAATTGCCCAATAGAACCAAACTGTCTTTGACACATTAGCATATGATGATGCATATCTTCATGGCACATGGAGTTGACCCCCTAGTTGAATAGGTGATCAACACAGCTTAAAACAACATTTACTACGCCATGGGGAACCTTTATGTACTTAAGAATGTCGTTTGGTCTTATGAACGCTGGAGCTACCTTCTAGAGAGCAATGGACTTTGCCTTTAGGGATCTTATATAGAAAATCATACAGATTTACCAGGATGATCTCACGGTTGTATCAAAAGATAGTAAAGACCACCTTTCACACCTTAGGATTGTTTTTGAGCGATGTAGGAAGTATGGTATCTCTCTAAATCCCAAGAAGTTTGTTTTTGGGATCTACAAAGGAAAACTTTTGGGTCACGTAGCTTCAAAGGGGGGTGTCTCCATAGATCATGAGAGGGTCCAATCAATAAAATATGTCTATCCTCCAACCAACAAAAAGGCCTTACAATCCTTTTTCGGAAAAATCAATTTCATTCGAAGATTTGTTCCAAACTTTGCCAAGAGGATAAAACCCATGAGTGCTTTGCTAAAAAAGGACGTTGCCTTCAGATGGGATGATAAAGATATCAAGTCTTTCGAGGATATAAACGATGCTATCTCCCAAGCCCCTGTCCTGATCAGCTCTGATTATTCACGAGATTTCATAATATTCTCATTTGCCTCCCAAGATACCATACCGAGTGTTTTAATGCAAAAGGATGCTAATGATTATGAACACCCCGTAGCTTTTATGAGCAAGGTCCTTAGAGACTCAGAATTGAATTACTCCATTACTGAGAAGCAAGCATATGCCTTGGTGAAGTCCCTCAAGCACTTTAGAAACTACGTCGGTTACAAAAAAATTAAGGCTTATGTCCCATACCCGGTAGTGAAAGATGTTCCATCATAGCAGGATTGCATGGGCACTAGGGGAAAATGAGTTTCCAAAATCCAAGAGTATGACATAGAAATAAAACCCACCAAAATAATAAAAGGACAAGGATTGGCCCAAATGCTAACCGAAAGCAACCAAGAAGCCATACAAATGGGGGAGAGCGAACAAATAAATGTAGTAGTTAGTGAACTGGAACATGATGAATGGTACTCCGATATCATCTATTACCTTAAGAACTTGTCCTGCCCCGATCGCCTAGTGAACTACAAAAGAAGGGCTTTGAGACTGAAAGCTATGAGATACTTCTTGACCGAAGAAGGCCTTGGTTGGAGGAATCCTGATGGGGTGATCCTTAGATGTGTTAACCAGGAAGAAGCAGAGAAATTATTAAAGGAGTTACACTCCGGATATTGTGGTGGGCATTTCACAGCTCGTACTACTGCCCACAAGATCCTGAGGGCTAGGTATTATTGGCCAACACTCTTTTCCGACACTCACCGACACGTTCGATCTTGCCAAACTTGCCAGTACTTCTCTGGTAAACCAAAACTCCCAGCACAACCTCTAAAACCCGTAGTAGTGGAAGCACCTTTTCAGCAGTGGGGTTTAGATTTCGTTGGGGAGTTTAAAGATAATTCGAGCAATGGCTACCAGTGGATCCTAACAGCCACAGACTATTTTACTAAATGGGTTGAGTCCATCCCCACAAAGAAAGCCACCGAGGAAGTAGTCATGAACTTTTTGGAAGACCGGATCATAACTAGGTTCAATGTCCCTTCCAAAATTACTACAGACAATGCCAAAGCTTTTAGCTCACACGCTCTAGTGGAATTTTGCTTCAAATATGGCATTGTCCTATCCCATTCCTCCAACTACTATCCACAAGGGAATGGATTAGTAGAATCTAGCAATAAAAACCTTATGAATATTATCAAGAAGGTTGTGGGGGAAAATAAGAAATCTTGGGATAGCAAAATTAAGTATGCAGTTTGGGCAGACTGAATAACAACAAAGACCTCGACAGGAAAGACTCCTTTTGAGTTAGTATATGGACTAGAAGAAAATCTCCCTGTGAACTTCCAAATTCCCATCCTTCGTTTCACTTAGCTGTATGTTATAGATGGGGAAGCAATCCAAGGGCGAATCAACCAACTGATAGAGTTAGATGAAACAAGAAGAAACGCCTTTGGTCAGATGGAAAGAAACCAAGAGAAGATAAAAAACACTTTTGATCACAAAGCTAAGGAAAGAAACTTCGCTGAAGGAGATCTCGTACTGCTATGGGATAAAAGAAAGGAAAAACCTGGTATGCACAAAAAAATTGATATTTTATGGACAAGTCCTTATAAAATCATGATTCATGCAGGTACGAACTCTTTCAACCTATGCACCATGGAGGGAGAGGCTTT
The DNA here is from genome assembly GCA_009831015.1 of Picea engelmannii. NCBI lineage: Eukaryota > Viridiplantae > Streptophyta > Pinopsida > Pinales > Pinaceae > Picea > Picea engelmannii. The sequence continues at coordinate 77,998 of ML821327.1, forward strand.
GAGGCTGCCTGTGAACGCTTTACACATCAAGTGTTACTACCCACCAACAACATGACAAGTAAGTGCAAGTAAGGAGGAAGGAATTTTTGCATTCATGTATTATACCATTTGCATTGCATGTTAGTTTGCTTTCACATTCACACTTATGATTGTTTTATTTCAGTCTTATATACATATCTATATATGTTGGGGTGGCATCACCACCCAAATTGGTTGTTGATATTTCTATTGAGATCAAAGAGGTAGACAAGTTACGTTAGAGATTCTGAGGTTCTCATACGCTCTACGGTGAGCACATATCCCCAAGTTAGAGCCAGATGTTAACCCCCACTTTTAGGGATAACTAGGAGATCATGTCTTGACGCCCACAGGTCCTAGAAATGGAGTACTAAGAGCCGGATCGACATTAGCATGGCCCTGGAGGGCCCACCTTTTCTTCATCTCAATGCCTTTATCTTGTCAGCAGTAATAGGATCCATCACCATCGACTTGGTCTTGTGTCAGAAATGGTTCTTGCTCCATAAGGTAATGAGTCCGGGTATCATCGTATGTGTCACTTTGATCATCAAAACCTTTGAATATGTGCATTTAATTCCTTTTGTTTATAACAAATGCTTGGATCTTATATTTTCCCACTTGACCATGTTTAGGGGGATTGACAGGATGCCCTAGTAAGCCTATGTCTGTAGGTTTTGGTTTGCCACTGTGAAGGGTTTCTAAAAAGCCATCGTCCGCTCCTGTCATAACACCACTTTTCTCATCTTGCTTCCCACTCATCTATCCCTTTACACTTGTCCGAGCACCAGGTTGACCTATTTTTAGGGTTGCATCTTATCTTGTGGGAAGAAGGGGCTAAAGGCCCAGAAGGTAAAAGCAAGTTGGCAAGAAATAAACGCCTAAAAATAAAACCTCGATATGCTTTGCCCAGGGATCCATGAGAAAGCAGTAAAAGGCTTCTCAGCAAGAAACAAGAGGGACCCATAAAAAATGATAAAACAAGACCTAGTCAGAGGATAGGGGGTCTCATCATGAGCCAGCCTATTAGGTCCATAGGTACCTAATAGTATGACATTACCACCAGCTGGTTACCACACCATGGTATTGACACTTGATTGCATGGCCAAGGGAAAGGGGCTCTCATCACGAGCCAGCCTTCTCATTTATGTGAAAGTACTTGCGGGTAATCCTATCACCACTGGTCACCACACCAGGGCAATATCCCCTAATTAGCCTCTTGAAGAAAAAACAATAAATATTAAAAGAATAAAGAATAAAAGGCATAAATGGGCTTGGAAAAAATTGCATCTAGGACAAGTGCAGCTCGCCTTCTACAAAGGCACCCACAGGTAAAGCTTTGCACCCACTTGCATGTACATCCCTGTCCATAACACCCACTTACATGGCTCCGATGAGCTCTCTTCCGGAAACTTTCCTCTTCCAGTGGACACTAGCCCAATAAGACGCCCTGTCATTTTCTCCAAACTTGTATTGCAAGCTTATGTAATGTCTTTGAGCTTTTAACTGAAGTATTAGGGATTTTATGCACATGTTTAATAATATTGATGATGAGATGTGATTAACATTGCTATGATCCCTGTGACTTATTAGCCCATGGAGGGCATAGCTGTTGATGCGCAGAATCATGCCCGACAGATAGGTACCATGTTGGACGGGTAGACATGGGGAGATGATCAGTTCAGACATCCATGGAGCTGAAGAGCCTACCAGATGGATGCAGAGACCCCATCAAGGGGCAGGGATAGGACAGAGATGGTCAGAGGCCTTTGCACCGGAGAAGAGGAGGGTGTTCCAATAAATGCACCTCGACAGAGCTTGACCTAGGGGGTTTGTACCCTTTTCAGTGGAACATTGGCCTTGGAAGGCCTAGGACGTCACCCTTCATGACCATGATGTCACCTAGCAGCATGGACATTTTGGGAGACAACTAGGGCAGTATTGGCATGTGTGGTAGGTTGGAGAAGCCCAAGGAGAGCTAACGTTTTTCTCCAGGATGCTGCATTTGGCCTAGAAGGGGCTAACATCGCCCTAAAAGGGGCATGACGTCTCTCTTTAGCTTGATTAGGGTTTAATTTTAAGCATTTAATGTAAACCAGTATGATTTTTAGTATTTTGGCCTTGTCGGCCTTTTTATGACCTAAAAGTGAAATTAGTTCATGGTACAGTATAAATTGAGGGTTTTTTCTCTCATTTTTGTATCATCTCTCACTCACTCATTAGTGAGGTCTGAAATTTGCACTAGACTTGGTGTTCTTGGTTGAAATTGTGAGGCGCACTTGTTGAAGGAAGGTATTTTTGGAATTCTATTGGAATTTTTGGCATTTCTTGATGGAAGGTGTTACAACTAGGGTTTGCTATGTTATTTCTTGGTGCAATGTAAGTGAATTTCTGCAAAACTTCTTAATTGAATGGTTGTATTGTTATTTCTTATATATATTGTTATGATTTGCTGAATAAACCCTAGGTGAAAAGCACACATTCTAGGTCCTTGTCTCATGTCCCCGTCAAGATTTTCAACCATTTTTTTTGAAGAGAGAAACCACCTTCACCACAGCTACACTCTATTCCTCCTCTTCATTGCTAGTCGTTTTACCTTTGATCTAAGAAGGAGAAGACGCCTCAAGGCCTAGTTCCCCTACACCTTGAAGAGTTGTTTTTCCCCTAGGGATTGTTGGTAAAGCCTTGCCATAGCAACACGTTGCCTGCAAGACCTCTTGTCTTAGTCTTATGCCACTTTCTGAGCTAGCCCTTATTGCCATTGAGTTAAGAAAGGAGGAGAGAGCATTGAGGCCTAGTTCCCCTACACCAAAGTGAGCCTCTCTCCCCTAGGGTTTTGTCCTTGAAGCCTTGCCATAGAAAAACCTCAAGGCTTGACCCTCCCGTCCTTAGCCTTACTATCTTCCTTGATCCTTCAGCCCCTGCGTCCTCCTTTTGACTCCATTAACCCTAGAAATGCATTGATCTAAGACCAAGATTGTGAGTATTATGATCAAAACAACTCTCACTACTTTGAACAAAACCCTAACCATTCTAACCCTAGGCTAAAACTAACCCTACTAACTTATTTGATGTTGTCATCTCATGTTATTAACATCATTGTGTAGCTAATCGTTCTACTTATGAGCAATCGAATGGTTATTTAAGGGCATTACTTGAATGAAGTGTTGATTATTACATTGAATGCCACGTTTTCTTAGCATTTATTGAAGAAGTGACATTGTGCATTATTGTTATTTTATAAACATTGACTTCGTCAATATTTATTATTCAATTGCTTATATATCAAATAGTCATTGATTATATGAAGTACTAACCAAGTGAGTAAGCTTGCATATATCTGTTTCTTGTTTCTTTGTCTCGGGCAGGTGCATCTCGTTTTTTGTTACACTTCTCTTTATTGGTTGTTAGTCGGACTATCTGCTTGGTGGTGACTTGTGAGGGGGCAATTTACCATTCATCTTACAATCCTTTGCCTTCTCAAAACCCCAGGTCACTGGGGACGTCTCCCCTGGGCCTTACCACCCTAAACAGAAAGAACCATCCTATCGAGGTGACATTGGGTGGGATTGGTTCAAGTTACGCCAGTTTGCCTTTTCATCTATCTTTATCCTAACTAGAAATTGTGCGATAACAGTCTCAAATTTGCGCTATCTTTGGAGTTATTGGCTGAAATTGTGAGGCACACTTGTTAAAGGAAGACTTTTTCTTGGCAGTTTGGCATTTCTCTTGGTGGAAGGTATTACAACTAGGGTTTTGATATTTGATTTCTTGGTTAAATGTAAGTGAATTTCTGCAAAACTTCTTAATTGAATGGTTGTAGTGTTATCTTCTTGCATTTGTTATTATAATTTGTTGAATCAAACCCTAGGTGACAAGCACACATTGAAGGTCCTTGTCTCATGTCCCTACCAAGGTTTCAATCCATTTGATTTGTTGAAGTGAGATAGAGCCTTGCCTTAGCAACAGACTATTCTTTCTTTTTAGCCATTTGATTTGTTGAAGAGGATAGAACCTTGCCATAGCAACACTCCATCCATCTTCTTCTTGCTGGCCGTTTTTCCTATTTGCTAAGCTAAGAAGGAGAAAACACACCAAGGCCTAGTTCCCCTACACCTTGGTGAGCCGATTTTCCCTAGGGTTTACCTAGTAAATCCTTGGTTTAGCAACACGTTGCTTACAAACCCTCTTGTCTTACCTCTTATCAACCATTTTTCAAGCTAGTCATTTCCATTAAGCTAAGGAAGGAGAAAACGCACCAAGGCCTAGTCCACTACACCTTGGTGAGCCGATTTTCCCTAGGGTTTCATCCTTGAGGCCTTGCCATAGCAACACCTCAAGGTTTAACTCTCTTGTCGTTAGTTTTACCATTATAACTTGATCCTTCAACTTTTGCGTCCTCCTTTTGACTCGATATACCCTAGGAACACACTGATCTAAGGCCACATGTGTTGAGTAACTTGATCCTACAAACTTCTAAATACTTTTGAACAAACCCTAACCATACTAACCCTAGCCTAGACTAACTCTACTAACCCTAGTGATGTCATCATATTTTTTGTGCCATCAACACCTATGTGCAGCATCTATTGTCTTTAAGCAATTGAATGATAAGCTAAAGCGTTGCTTCAAGTATTATTACATTAATGATTAATTGCCATTGTTTATTGTGAAGTGCCTTTAGCATTCATTGAGAAGTACTTGAAGCAACTATATATATATATTACTTCTCAATGAATGCTAAAGGCACTTCACAATAAACAATGGCAATTAATCATTAATGTAATAATACTTGAAGCAACGCTTTATATATATACATATTTTAATCATTTCTATGTTGTAGACATTGATTTATTTCATCAATTATTGCTCAATTGCTTCTTATCAGAAAGACATTGATTATATGAAGTACTAACCAACAAGCAAGCTTGCACATACAGTTTTATTGTTGATTTGTCTTGGGCAAGTGATCTTATTGGTTATTACTTCCAGTTATCTTTATTGGCTATAAGCCAAACTTTCTGATTAGGTGGTGACTTGTGAGGGGGATTATTATCACTTAGCCTTACTAAAACCTTTTGCCTTCTCAACACCCCAGGTCACCGGGGACATCTCCCCTGGGCTTTACCTCCTTAAATAGAAATAACCTTCCCATCGAGGTGACAGTGGGTGGGATTGGTTCAGTTACGCCAGTTTGACCTCTTTTCATCCGTCTTTTATCCTAACTACAAACTGTGCGATAACATTTTGGCTCCATTGTCGGGGAACATTGAGTCAAACCTTGCTCAAGACGACACTTTTCGGTAAGCCTTGCCTCAAAAGTATTTACCTTACAAGCTTACATGGCGACTCCACTTAGGGTGTTTTTCCCTTATCCTTTGATGATTTCAAGCAAATTATCTGGTGACTCCACAAACCGCTAATGACGACCCGTAGTGGGCGTCAATACATACTTTCATCTAACTACTATGGCATCTACAAATCCTGTCATCCCCGTGAATTCTCCTAAATGGTCTCATAAAGAACTTTTTGGCCCTTTGGACTTGGCTAACACCCAAAGGGGGTTACATGGTCTACCCAATAAGGTCGATTCCTAAATACCTAAGTTTTCAAGAGAAAAGGGATCCTGTGGCAACTCTCATTGGACCAAGTTTTGTGAAGGGTTTCAATTTCACCAATCCAGACAAAAACACCCTGATGTCTTTACAAGGATCTTTGTGAGTTCACTCACCGGAAGTGCCAGAAAATGGATTAACAAACTCCCGAAAGGAAGCATCAAAACCTCTAAAGATCTTGAACAAATCTTTAAGAAAAGTTGGTGTGAAAAGGAAAGCATGGATTCCCTTTACTCTCAATTCCTCGAGACCTGCAAACAAACAAACGAAGACGTTAGGAGATTCAATTATAGGTTCAATACTTTTATTTGCAAGCTTGAGCCCAATTTCCTACCTAAGAGTATGATTCTCCAACGTGTGAAAATTCTAGGTCCTATCAACTTGCCTTCTTGGTCTGTCTTTGACCAAGCAAAGGCTCTAAGTTTTCACTGTCTTTGTTTTAATTTTCTATTGTTTTATAACAGCCAACAGTTCATGAACTTTCTAGCTGATTGTTATGGTTATATTTCCGATTTGGGTGCTCTAGCATGTCGTTTTTGCCATAGGAAATTAGTACATGCAACTCAAATAAATATAACACACCTAATATATCGTTTAACTGCTTATAATGAACAGATCTAAGAACTAATAGCATGCATTTGTAGACACAGTGATTTTGGTCAACATGACCCTAGACAAAACCCCCCCGGGGAAAACCAGTTTGATATCTAAATGTATATATGAGGAAAAGAAAGTAAGGGTTACAGTAAACACAATAAATGATGGAACCTGATACAATAGCAACTCCAACAGAGTTGATACACAAGCTCTATCAAGAAGATGTGCCCTTGAATGGTGCGCCCCTCATGCAAACTGCCAGAACCACTGAAACTGCTCCAGAAATCATTTGTGATGCCAGATCTGAAAACCCTTCTGCAGGAATGAATCTCCAGTAGATGTCCTCACTCTCCAACTGACCTCACTGAATTCTGATGGCTAGATATCCTACCAGGAAAGAATAACTCTGCCAAACTCATGCGCCCCTCTCAAATGTAGAATAGCTCCAGTAAAATAATGAGGCAAGCTGCTCCAAGCTTCCCATAGGGAAAGCTAGCGACCTCCTCCAAGAAACCTCATGCAACTGATCTCATCTCCATAGCTTGAGTTCTCCTCTCCCAACAAGCAAAACTCTCCATGAACAATGCGCCCTCCTTTCTCCCTTTGCGCCCCTCATAGACTCCAAAA
>ML821327.1:94980-125138 GCA_009831015.1 Picea engelmannii
ACACACATAGTTTAGGGGGAAGGGAATTAAAATTAATCAATCTTTAAGAAACTCCTAAACACTTAGTTGCATAGATCACTTGTGTATGTTTGGGGGGTATTAGATGTATGCATAGGCAAACATATTGGTGATATCTTCATTGTTGTATCTATCTTCATTGCAACTACATGCTTATGTCTTTCATGTTTATGTGAACATTGGAGTATAATATTGAATATCTTGTGGATCAATTATCTTTGTGGTGTGGATCAAGGAAGTGTTGAGTATCCCACTTTGGGGAGGCATCACTTTCTTGGATCCTTGAGTGCTTTTGTGATTGTTGCCAGTGAAGGCGGTCCAATGGAGTAAGTTCCATTGGGGCATGCTTGGCGTATGTGTGTGAATCACTTACATCTTGTTGTATCTTGTGTATCTTTGTATCTAGTTTGTGTATGCTGTAAACATTGTAACACTTGGAGTTCTTTTGTGACTAATTGTAACTTGTGGTTTGGGGTAGTTTAAACTTGTTTCACTTGTAAAACTTTTGTAATCAACCACCCTCAAACTTTAGTTGACCCCATTGCCCAACCTTAGGCACTAGTCTTAGTTGACTTAGGGAAAGGGCTGACTTTCATATAGATTAGACTTGCACTTTGCATTTGCTGCTTGATCATTTTAGGCTAGTTTTCCCCTTTAGCCTTAACAAATTAAAACTAACTCCTAGAACATCAAAACTAAAATTAATCTAGTAACTAGGGACTACCCCCCTTGGCTTCACTAGGAGTAAGCCTAGAAGGAAGAGGTTCCAGTCAAGGTGACAGTGTGGACTTGGAGCCTAGACATTGTGTCTCCGAGGGCACACTAAGTGAGTTGGACTTAGCTCATGTTAGCTAGTGTGCATTAGGACGGCAACAAAGCCTTCACCCATCCTCGAAGTGGCTTGGTTAGCCCCTCTGTGAACAGCATCACCAAACAGGCCTCGGAGATATTAGTGACCATCACTGATATCCTCTGGAAATCTAATATATATGCATCTGCTGACCCAGTCTGTTTGAACTGTGCTAAGTCTCTAAAAGACATCTCAGGATCTCGTCTGTCAAATCGGTGCACTAGTCTACCTGTGAACTCAACATAGGTGACAATATGGGCATGACCCAGAGTGGTCATCCCGTGGTACCACCAGTCTTGTGCCTCACCCTCCAAGTGCAATGTCGCCAACTTAATGGCATCAGTCTCTGCCATGGGGTTCAGCTGGAAGTAGGTGTCGAGCTTCTGCACCCAGGCTCGTGCAGTGCACTTCGATGTCCCATCGAAGTATGGTAAAGTGAGCTTGTCCACTGTGCGATGTAACTCGTAGCTTTGCGTGGGACCCCTGTTGAAGAATCTCGGCTTGTTTCTCCCCTTGAAGCTACAAAACTCGGCAAAAGTCATAGCTTCTCTCAAATCTGGATCCATGGCCTTATACTCCTGGAAACAAGCTGCTAATGGCTCGTCCCACTCTACCTGCCCTCCTGTACCTGTCTCTGGTGGTCCCAAGAACTTTGGCATGGTAGATCTAGGAATCTCGCTGTAGTCGTGAGGGCGGTTCTGAGGGCTGGTCCTGAAAGTGATCACTTTAATATGAGGTTTGTGTGTGTTTCCCCCTTCTTCTAGTTGCCCTCTCCTGCTGCTCTCCCCCCTTTCTTCACCATGCTTACTCCCTAGAGCATAACCTATGATTCTGCCCATGAACTCTCAGGTCTCTCTCTATCCCTCTATGATGTCCTGTAAGGCTTTCATAAGCCCTTTGATCAAACCATCCGCTCTATCCTCTGTCAGATTTGCATTTTTCCCTGGAGTGCCCTCCATGTCTTCTTCTCTGCCCTCTACGCTTCTATACCTCCTGCGCCTATAAGTGATGTTCTGCAGCCCTTCCTCAGTCATCGATGTCGCCCACAACTGGCCAAGATCATGCTCTGATACCACTAAAATATCCTAGGTTGTAAAATTGGGAAAAACTACTTTATTTTGGTGTTGGACTTTCGTCAAACACTTTGCATGCTCCTGTATTTGACTGTTGTAGATGAATTTTAATTGGACAGCGATATACTCCCTTGTTTTGTCTGTTTTCTATTGGTTTTATGAACCCCTTATACCTCCCCAATGAAGTGCTAAGTGTAGTATTTTGACATTAACAAAACCCATAGAATAATGGTGACAAACAACCACATTTAATTGAGCAAATTCACCAAATGCTAGTTGTTCTTTATTAAATAAAATTGTTGAGCTAATGATAACAAAATTGAGGTGTGAATACCTCTTACAACGAAGGGATGACTGATATATGTGAATAGAAACTTCAATTATGCCCAGCAATGAAGGGATGCCATGTCTGTCTCACATTTTGATAGAAGGGGACGACCCCTGGATACACTGCTCAGCCAACTGATGGGTCGATCCAACAGCTACCTCTCAACCTTATCCCACATTTAATTGAGCAAATTCACCAAATGCTAGTTGTTCTTTATTAAATAAAATTGTTGAGCTAATGATAACAAAATTGAGGTGTGAATACCTCTTACAACGAAGGGATGACTGATATATGTGACTAGAAACTTCAATTACGCCCAGCAATGAAGGGATGCCATGTCTGTCTCACGTTTTGATAGAAGGGGACGGCCCCTGGATACACTGCTCAGCCAACTGATGGGTCGATCCAACAGCTACCTCTCAGCCTTATCCCACTCGTTCAGCATTGTATTGTCACCCAGCAGTGGTCGAACCAACAACACACTTCTCTCTTGTCCTCCACGTAGCCCCCAATCAATGAATACGCAGCATCTTGGATGGAAACACAACCAGCATGGATAACACGTAGTCCCCACAAGGAAATGACGCTGCCTCACCAAATATATCCGCCCAGCTGCAAGGGAATTCGCCCAGGTAGAGGGAACTCAGCCCCAACAAGGAGCAACTCGGCCTCCACACTCTAGAAACATGGCCACACACCCAAAATTGCCCTTTTCCTCCCAATTCTGCAGCAATTCTTTCCTCAATGAAGATCTTCAAATCACACTATCAATATCTGCAAATGAAAAGCTGAAATGGCTTCTCCAATCTCCCGGCTAGGATAGATAGTTTCACTACCGAAACCGAGTGCCGAATGGGTTTCCAGCTGAAACCCTCGTTTTCTCACCGAGCTCGTCTTCCCAAAACTCAATTTTTGAAATGAATAGTCAATGATGAGCTTTCCAACCCTCGCGTGTCCTTTTATTCCTTCACTTTTCTTTTTCTCCATTAAAATATTAATAATTGGAGAGAAATACCCTCAAAGAGGGGTTTAATATTAATAAACTCATTTTTCCTAAGTTTTCACTTTATAATTTGAAAGTGACTTTACCAATATCATTTCCCTAACTCATCCGTCTAATGGTTTACAGAAAAATGTATAAACCATCACGATGTCCCGACTGCCTAGGAAAAACGGGACATTACATTCTCATGCGCTCTACGGTGAGCACATGTCCCTGAGTTGGAGCCAGATGTTATCCCCACTTTTAGGGATAACTAGGAGATTATGTCTCGAGGCCCGCACGTCCTAGACATGGAGTACTGAGAGCCAGATAGACTTAGGCATGGCCCTGGAGGGCCCATCTTTTCTCCCTTTCAACACCTCTACTTTGCTAGCAGCAACAACATCCATCATCATCGGCTTGATCTTGTGTCAGAGATGGTTCTTGCTCCATGGGGTAATGAGTCTGGGTATCATGGTATGTGTCACTTTGATCTTCAAAACCTTTGAATATGTGCATTTAATTCCTTTTGTTTCTAACAAATGCTTGGATCTTATACTTGTCCACTTGACCATGTCTAGGGGGAATGACAAGATGCCCTAGTAAGCCTGTGCCCATAGGTTTTGGTTTGCCACTGGGGGAATTTCGGAAAAGTCATCGTTCGCTCCCTTCATATCACCACTTTTTATCTTGCTTCCCGCTCATCTACCCCATTTCACTTGTCCGAGCATTGGGTTGGCCAACCATTTAAGGGTTGCAACTTGCCTTGTGCGAAGAAGGAGATAAGGGCCCAAAAGATAAAAGCCTAAAAATAAGACCTCGAGATGCTTCGCCTCGGGATCCCCGAGAAAGCAGTAAAAACCTTCTTAGTAAGAAATAAGAGGGACTCATAATATAATAAAACAAGACCTAGTCAGAGGATAGGGGGTCTCATCACGAGCCAACCTATTAGGTCCATGGGTACCTAGCAGTATGACACTACTATCAGTTGGTTACCACGCCAGGGTAGTGACTCTTGGTTGCATGGCCAAGAGAAAGGGGGTCTCATCACAAGCCAACCTTCTCATTTTCTGTGAAAGTACTTGTGGGTAACGCTGCCACCACTGGTCACCATGTCAGGGCAGTGTCCCCTGATTAGCTTCTTGAAGAAAAAGCAATAAGAATTAAAAGGCATGAATGGGCTTGGAAACAATTGCATCCAGGACAGGTGCAGCTCGCCTTCTACAAAGGCACCTACAGGCTCTTCATTCCCCTACCTTCACTGCTCCCACTGTCAGGACATCCCTTACCCACATCACCCACTTACATGACTTAGATTTAGTCTTTTCCGGGAACTTTCCTTCTCTAGTGAACACTAGCCTAATAGGATGCCATGTCACTTTCCCCAGACTTGTATTGCAGACTTGTATAATCTCTTTGAGCATTTAACTGGGGTAATAGGGGTTTTATGCACATATTTAATAATATTGATGATGAGATGATATGATCCCTGTGACTTATGAGCCCATGGAGGGCATAGTTGTTGATGTGCAGGATCATGCTCAACGAACAGGCACCATGTTGGAGAGGTACACATGGGGATATGATTAGTTCGTACCTCCATGGGGCTGAAGAGCCCACCCGATGGATGTTGAGACCCCGACAAGGGGCAGAGATAGAGCAGAGTGTTTGTGCCAGGGAAGAGAAGAAGAATCCACCAGAGGCAGCTGAGAAAACCTGTATCTAGGGGGGTTGAGCCCTCTCCACAGGGACGTTAGCCTTGGAAGGCCCTGGACGTCTCCCAGGATGCCCATGACATCACCCAGTAGTGTGGACGTTTTGGGAGGCAGATATGGCAGTGTTGGTACGTGTGGCAGCTTGGAGAAGCCCAAGGAGGGATAACATTTTTCTCCAAGAGGCTCAATTTTCCCTAAAAGGGGCTAACGTCACCCTAGAAAGGGGATGACGTCTCTATATTGCTTGATTAGGGTTTAATTTTCAAACATTTGATGCAAAACAATTTGATTTTAGTATTTTGGCCTTGTCAGCCTTATCATGACCTAAAAAAGTAAATTTAGGTCATTGTACTATATAAACTAAAGGTTTTTACCTTCATTTTTTCATGATATTTCACTCACTGATTAGTGACGTCTGAAATTTGCACTATCTTTGGAGTTATTCACTGAAATTGTGAGGCGCACTTGTTGAAGGAAGACTTTTTCTTGGCATTTTGGCATTTCTCTTGGTGGAAGGTATTACAACTAGGGTTTTGATATTTGATTTCTTGGTTAGATGTAAGTGAATTTCTGCAAAACTTCTTAATTGAATGGTTGTAGTGTTATCTTCTTGCATTTTTTATTATAATTTGTTGAATCAAACCCTAGGTGACAAGCACACATTAAAGGTCCTTGTCTCATGTCCCTACCAAGGTTTTAAGCCATTTGATTTGTCGAAGTGAGATAGAGCCTTGCCTTAGCAACACTCTATTCTTTCTTTCTAGCCATTTGATTTGTTGAAGAGGATAGAGCCTTGCCATAGCAACACTCCATCCATCTTCTTCTTGCTAGTCGTTTTTCCTATTTGTTGAGCTAAGAAGAAGAAAATGCATCAAGGCCTAGTTCCCCAACACCTTGGTAAGTCGATTTTCCCTAGGGTTTGCCTAGTAAAGTCTTGCTTTAGCAACACGTTGCTTACAAACACTCTTGTCTTATCTCTTATCAACCATTTTTCAAGCTAGTCATTGCCATCAAGCTAAGGAAGGAGAAAATGCACCAAGGCCTAGTTCCCCTACACCTTGGTGAGTCGATTTTCCCTAGGGTTTCATCCTTGAGGCCTTGCCATAGCAACACCTCAAGGTTTAACTCTCTTGTCCTTAGTTTTACCATTATCACTTGATCCTTCAGCTTTTGCGTCCTCCTTTTGACTCCATATACCCTAGGAACGCACTAATCTAAGGCCACATGTGTTGAGTAACTTGATCCTACAAACTTCTAAATACTTTTGAACAAACCCTAACCATACATACTAACCCTAGCCTAGACTAACTCTACTAACCCTAGTGTTGTCGTCATCTTTTTTGTGCCATAAACACCTATGTGCAGCATCTATTGTCTTTAAGCAATTGAATGATAAGYTAAAGCRTTGCTTCAAGTATTATTACATTAATGATTAATTGMCATTGTTTATTKTGAAGTGCCTTTAGCATTCATTRAGAAGTAATATATATATATTGTAATCATTGYTATCTTGTAGACATTGATTTACTTCATCAATTATTGCTCAATTGCTTCTTATCAGAAAGTCATTGATTATATGAAGTACTAACCAGCAAGCAAGCTTGCACATATAGTTTTATTGTTTCTTTGTCTCGGGGAGGTGATCTTATTGGTTATTACTTCCGGTTATCTTTATTGGCTACAAGCCGGACTTTCTGATCAGGTGGTGACTTGTGAGGGAGATTATTATCACTTAGCCTAAAACTTTTTGCCTTCTCAACACCCCAGGTCACAGGGGACGTCTCCCCTGGGCCTTACCTCCCTAAATAGAAATAACCTTCCCATTGAGGTGACAATAGGTGGGATTGGTTCAGTTACGCCAGTTTGACCTCTTTTCATCCGTCTTTTATCCTGACTACAAACTATTCGATAACAGTCACCACACCAGGGCAGTGTCCCCTGATTAGCCTCTTGAAATAAAAAATGAATAAAGAAGAAATAATAAAGGCAAGAGTGGGATTGGAAACAATTGCATCCAGGACAGGTGTAGCTTGCCTTCTACAAAGGCACCCATGGGTAAAGCTCTGCATTCCCCTGCTTTCACTACATCCATTGTCAGGACATCCCTTATCCACATCACCCACTTACATGACTTAGATTTAGTCTTTTCTGGGAACTTTCCTTTTCCAGTGGACACTAGCCTAATAGGACGCCTTGTCGCTTTCCCCAAACTTGTATTGCATACTTGTATAATGTCTTTGAGCATTTAACTGGGGTAATAGGGGTTTTATGCACATGTTTAATAATATTGATGATGAGATGTGATTGACATTGCTATGATCCCTGTGACTTATGAGCCCATGGAGGGCGTAGTTGTTGATGTGCAGGATCATGCCCAATGGACAGGTACACATAGGGAGATGATCAATTCGGACCTCCATGGGGCTGAAGAGCCCACCCAATGGATGTTGAGACCCCGGTAAGGGGCAGAGTCAAGGAAGAGCGTTTGTACCAGGGAGGAGCAGAAGAATCCACTAGAGGCAGTTGAGCAGACCTATACCTAGGGGGGTTGAGCCCTCTCCATAGGAACTTTGGCCTTGGAAGGCCCGGGACGCCTCCCAGGATGCCCAGGACGTCACCCAGTAATATGGACGTTTTGGGAGGCAGCTTTGGCAATATTGGCATGTGTGGCAGCTTGGAGAAGCCCAAGGAGGGCTAACGTTTTGCTCCAGGATGTTGCATTTGCCCTGGAAGGGGCTAACGTCACCCTAGAAAGGGGATGACGTCTCTCTATTGCTTGATTAGGGTTTAATTTTCAAACATTTAATGTAAAACAGTATGATTTTGGTATTTTGGCCTTATCGGCCTTTTAATGACCTAAAATGTAATTTAGGTCATTGGTACAGTATATATTGAGGGTTTTGACTCTCATTTTACCATCATCTTTCACTCACTCATTAGTGAGGTCTGAAATTTGCACCATTTTTGGTGTTATTGGCTGAAATTGTGAGGCGCACTTGTTGAAGGAAGACTTTTTCTTGGCATTTTGGCATTTCTCTTGGTGGAAGGTATTACAACTAGGGTTTTGCTATGTGATTTCTTAGTTAAATGTAAGTAAATTTCTGCAAAACTTCTTGATTGAATGGTTGTAGTGTTGTTTTCTTGCATTTATTATTATAATTTGTTGAATCAAACCCTAGGTGACAAGCACACATTATAGGTCCTTGTCTCATGTCCCTACCAAGGTTTTAAGCCATTTTGTTTGCTGAAGTAAGATAGAGCCTTGCCTTAGCAACACTCTATTTTTCTTTCTAGCCATTTGATTTGTTGAAGAGGATAGAGCCTTGCCATAGCAACACTCCATCCATCTTCTTCTTGCTAGTTGTTTTTCCTTATTTGTTGAGTTAAGAAGGAGAAAACACATGAAGGCCTAGGTCTCTACACCTTGGTGAGCCGATTTTCCCTAGGGTTTTCCTAGCAAAGCCTTGCTTTAGCAACATGTTGCTTACAAAACTTCTTGTCTTACCTCTTATCAACCATTATTCAAGCTAGTCATTGCCATTAAGCTAAGGAAGGAGGAGAGAGCACTGAGGCCTAGGTTTTCTACACCAAAGTGAGCCTCTCTCCCCTAGCGTTTCATCCTTGAGGCCTTGCCATAGCAACACCTCAAGGTTTAACTCTCTTGTCCTTAGTTTTACCATTATCACTTAGTCCTTCAGCCTTTGCATCCTCTTTTTTACTCCATATACCCTAGGAGCGCACTGATCTAAGGCCTTGTGTGTTGAGTAACTTGATCCTACAAACTTCCGATACTTTGAATAAACCCTAACTCTTATTGACCCTAGCCTAGACTAACCTTTACTAATCCTAGTGCTGCCATCATCTTTTATGCTATAAACACCTTTTTGTAGCATCTATTTGTCTTTAAAAGCAATTGAATGATTAGCTAAAGCGTTGCTTCAAGCATTATTGTATTGATGATAAATTGCCATTGTTCATTTTGAAGCTTCATTAGCTCTTATTGCAAAGTGATATATATATATATATATATATATATATATATATATATATATATATATATATTGTAATGATTGCTATCTTGTAAACATTGACTTACTTCATCAATATCATTTTATCAATTGCTTATTATCAGAAAGTTATTTATTAGATGAATTACTAACCAACAAGCAAGCTTGCACATATAGTTTTATTGTTGCTTTGTCTCGGGCAGGTACTCTTATTGGTTATTACTTCTGGTTATCTTTATTGGCTATAAGCCGGACTTTTTGATCAGGTGGTGAATTGTGAGGGGGATTATCATCACTTAGCCTTGCTAAACCTTTTTCCTTCTCAAAACCCCAGGTCACCGGGGACGTCTCCCCTGAGCCTTACCTCCCTAAATAGAAAGAACCTTCCCATCGAGGTGATAGTGGGTGGGATTGGTTTAGTTACGCCAGTTTGACCTCTTTTCAACCATCTATTTTCCTAACTACAAATTGTGCGATAACATTTTGGCGTCGTTTCCAAGGAACAGTGAGTCAAACCTTCCTCAAGACGACACTTTTCGGTAAGCCTTGTCTCTAGAGCCTTTTTCTTACAAGCTTACCTGGCGACTCCACTTAGGGTCTTTTCCCTTTATCTTTGATAGTTTCAAGCAAATTATCTGGCGACTCCACAAACCAAAAGGAGGTACGATAATCCTCCTCAATCCTTCAGAAGGAAGCCTCCTCGAAACTCTCCTATTGTAAAATCACTTTTTGGAGGAAATCTTCCTTTGAACACCATGTCTAGCACCGGAACTCAGACCAACAATCCAAACCAAGCTAACAACCAAAGACAACGGTCATCCAATCTTTTCAAACCTCTAGACATGTCATCCATACCAGGATATCCTAGGCAAATGCCACCTAAGTACGAAAAGTGGTTGCCTAAGTTTACCGGTATTGATGCAATCAGTGTCAAAGAACATATGAGCAATTTTTGGGCATTTTTTCAACTTCACCTCGTTAGTGATGATGTTGAAGACCTGGTCATGAAGTTGTTCTCCTCTACCCTCCTTGATGCTTCAAGGCATTGGTACCTTAGTCTTCCTGATGATGGTATTAAAACCATGGACAAACTGGAATAGGCCTTTCTCAAGAGATGGAGTATCAAAGAAGACCCAAACATGCTTCTAACAAGGCTGAATTCCCTTTGAAAACATGATAATGAATCCATTCGAGAATTCCACACCAGGTTTGAAACATTGTTGCAAAAAATCCCTGTGAGCCATTATCCGACCGATAATTACCTTGTCTACATCTACACCAAGTCTTTTACAGGTCAACTAGGGTATCTCCTCAGAGACAAAAGCCCCCAAACAATCCAGGAAGCTCAAGAATTGTCTACTAAGATTGAAGACAACCTCCATTCGTCCAAGATTGATCCTTTCACAAATCCAAGGGGTAAAATGGACACTAAACCAAGGATAGTCCACAATACCCAGCCTACGTTAGACCTTTACACCAGTATGGAAAAATTACAAGCAACCATGGATGGCATGATAAAAAATCAAGAGCTAATGATGAGTAGAATTGTCAGCTTGGAAAGAGCCCAGAGCCAAGCACCTAGGGTCCCATACAAAGGTCAATTCCAAAAGGGGAACCAATTCTATAAACCAAAGAATGATCAAGAGGTTCCAAACACCTTAGCTCCTACCAATGTTGTGAATGAAAATCCTTGGTGTTTACAATGCAGTGAAGCACATTGGAAGCATGAATGTCCTTATAACAATGATGGCCATCAACAAGTGAACAATATAGGCCATATCATGGAAGGCGCTCAAATAAATATCACAGCTGAAGAACATTGGGAGGGCATGAAAGAAGCAGCCAGGTTGGCTAGAATGGAAATAATAAACAACCTAGACCAGGAATCAAAAGAAAAGTTAAAAAAACAAGAGTTCCAGGTGTATAGAAGAAAGAAGTTGAACTAACCTGCTTCTACCACTCCTTTGGCAGCACAAACGAAACCCCTACCTTTGGATATACTTCTTCCTAACACATCCAAAATCAAAAGGGTTAACTTGAACTTTGAATTTGAAAGGGCGCTATCTAAAATGCATGTAACCATCCCTCTAAAAGAAGTCATTAAGGTACCATCTGTCAAAGAACGATTTGACAATTTCTTCAAAGAATCAGATGGACCCATGGACCCTCCTATCATGTTGCAAGATTATCACTTTAGGGTCCAATACGATGAGCATCCTCCCTTTTTTATGACTTTGAAAATGAATAACAAGAGCCTCAACAACTACATGCTAGATTCAGGGGTCGGTGCTAACATGATGTCCCTCAAGGTCATGCAACAAGTAGGTTTAAAGGTCACACGACCTTACAGGAATGTGTGTGGATTTGAATCTAAAGCCATACCCACACATGGGGTGATTGAGAACGTCGAAGTTTGCCTTAAAGAATACCCCGAGAAAGTCATTCACATGGACATAGTGGTAGTAGATGTCCCAGATGTATGGGGGATGTTGTTGTCTAGGAAGTTTTCCACAAAACTAGGAGGTACTCTTGAAATGGACCTCACTTATGTGAATATGCCTTTGAAAGACGGAACTATAGGTCGTCTCCCGAATATACCTGTGACTACAACTCATGTGCAAGAGCCTAGTGATCTCATCAAAGATGACAAAACACATGAGCTAATCATACAAAGTATTCCTGAATTTCCTCCAAATGATATGCCTTTTGCGAAAGAGGAAGACTTTGATCAGATTCAATGGCCCAAGAAAGAAGAATATCAACAACTCCTAGACAAATATAAAGACAAGGAAGTTGGGACCATGAAGCTAATAAAAAAGGGAGAAAGTGACATACTGATTCAACCATCCCAGCAAGAAGTCCTTACTGCAGAATCACACCCCCCTCCCTCCGCACAATACACCAAGGTTGTTCAAGGAACAACCAAATACAAGATCAGAAAGTACAAGGAAGGAGACGTAGTGTGGATGTGGAATACCCAGAAGGGAGAGCCAACTAATGTCAAAGGAAGTGCTCAATATTGGCTCAGACCTTTCAAAGTCGGAAGAGAATCAATTGACGACTCTTACTACTTGTCCACTTTGGAAGGAAGAAGGCGCCCATTACTAATCAGCGGGCACATCCTCAAACCCCACCAAGGTGGGGGAACCTGACTTCACAGGTAAGTGCAGGTAAGTAGGTAGGCATTTTTCCATTCATTGTATTATACCATCTGCATTGCATGCTAGAGTAGATTTCTTTTACATTCACACTTATGATTGCTTTATTTCAGTCTTATATATATGTATATGCTAGGGTGGTATCACCACCCCAATCGGTTACTAATAGTTGCTATTGAGATCAAGTAGGTAACAGGTTATGCCAAAGATGCTGAGGTTCTCATGCGCTCTACGGTGAGCACATTTCCCCGAGTTGGAGCCATATGTTATCCCCACTTTTAGGGATAACTAGGAGAATATGTCTCGAGGCCCACAGGTTCTAGACATAGAGTACCGAGAGCCAGATCCACTGGAGCATGGCTCTGGAGGGCCCATCTTTTCTCCCTTACAGCACCTCTACCTTGCCAGTAGCAACAACATCCATCACCATCGGCTTGTTCTTGTATTAGAGATGGTTCTTGCTCCATGAGGTAATGAGTCTGAGTATCATGGTATGTGTCACTCTAATCCTCAAAACCTTTGAATATGTGCATATAATTCCTTTTGTTTCTAATGAATGCTTGGATCGTATACTTGCCCACTTGACCATGTCTAGGGGGAATGACACGATGCCCTAGTAAGCCTGTGTCTATAGGTTTTGGTTGCCACTGGGGGATTTCTGAAAAGCCATCGTCCGCTCCCATCATAGCATCACTTCTTCATCTTGCTTCCTGCTCATATATCCCTTTACACTTGTCCGAGCACTGGGTTGACCTATTTTCAGGATTGCACCTTACCTCGTGGGAAGAAGGGGCTAAAGGCCCAGAAGGTAAAAGAAAGCTAACAAGAGATAAAAGCCTAAGAATAAAACCTCGAGATGCTTCGCCCAAGGATCCTTGAGAAAGCAATAGAAGGCTTCTCAGCAAGAAACAAGAGGGACCAGTAAAAAATAATAAAACAAGACCTAGTCAGAGGATAGGGGGTCTCATCACGAGCCAACCTATTAGGTCCATGGGTACCTAGCAGTATGACATTACCACCAGTTGGTTACCACGCTAGGGTAGTGACTCTTGGTTGCATGGCCAAGAGAAAGGGGGTCTCATCACGATTCGGCCTTCTCATTTCTGTGAAATTACTTGTGGGTAACGTTATCACCACTGGTCACCACTCCAGGGCAGTGTCCCCTGATTAGCCTCTTGAAGAAAAAGCAATAAAGAATAAAGCATAAATGGGCTTGGAAAAAATTGCATCCAAGACAGGAGCAGCTCGCCTTCTACAAAGGCACCCACAGGTAAAACTTTGCATCCTCTGCCCTCACTGCACCCACTTGCTTGGACATCCTGTATCCACATTACCCACTTACATGGCTCAGATGAAGTCCCTTCCGGAATTTTTCATCTTCCAGTAGACACTAGCCTAATAGGACACCCTGTCACTTTCTCCAAACTTGTATTGCAGGCTTGTATAATGTCTTTGAGCTTTTAACTGGGGTAATAGGGGTTTTATGCACATGTTTAATAATGTTGATGATGAGATGTGATTGACATTGCTATGATCCCTGTGACTTATGAGCCCTTGGAGGGCATAGTTGTTGATGTGCAGGATCATGCCCGACGGACAGGTACCATGTTGGACCGGTACACATGGGGAGATGATCAGTTCGGACCTCCATGGGGATAAAGAGCCCACTCGATGGATGCTGAGACCCCAGCAAGGGGCAGAGACAGAATAGAGGGGTTTGCACAGGAGAGAAGGAGGACGTCTTGTAGAGTCATCTCGGCAAAGCTTGACCTAGGGGGATTGTTCCCTTTTCAGTGGAACGTTGGCCTTGGAAGGCCTAGGACGTCACCCATGAATTCCATGACGTCATCCTTGCTTCATGGATGTTTTGGCAGATGGACAGGGCAGTTTGGCATGTGTGGCAGCTTGGAGAAGCCCAAGGAGGGCTAACGTTTTGTTCCTGGAGGCTGCATTTTCCCTAGAAGGGGCTAACGTCACCCTAGAGAGGGGATGACGTCTCTCTTTTGCTTGATTAGGGTTTTAATTTAAGCATTTAATGTAAAACAACATGGTTTTAGTATTTTGGCCTTGTCGGCCTTTTTATGACCTAAACAGTAAAATTAGGTCATTGTACTGTATAAATTGAGGGTTTTCACCTTCATTTTTTAGGGATCATCTCTCACTCACTCATTAGTGAGGTCTAAAATTTGCGCTACACTTGGGTTCTTTGGCTGAAATTGTGAGGTGCACTTGTTGAAGGAAGGCATTTTTGGATTTCTATTGGCATTTTCTTGGCATTTCTTGATGGAAGGTGTTACAACTAGGGTTTTCTATGCTATTTCTTGGTGAAAGTAAGTGAATTTCTGCAAAACTTCTTAATTGAACGGTTGCATTGTTATTTCTTACATATATTGTTATGATTTTCTGAATAAACCCTAGGTGACAAGCACACATTGTAGGTCCTTGTCATATGTCCCCATCAAGACTTCCAGCCATTATCTAGAGAGAGAAAAAGCCTAGTTGTAGCTACACTCTTTTCTATCTCTTCTTTGCTAGCCGTTTTACTTTTTGAGCTAAGAAGGAGAAGACGTCTCAAGGCCTAGTTCCCCTACACCTTGAAGAGTCGTTTTTCCCCTAGGGTTTGCTGGTAAAGCCTTGCCATAGCAACATGTTGCCTGCAAGACCTCTTGTCTTAGTCTTATGCCATTTTCTGAGCTAGCCGATTTTCCATTAAAGCTAAGGAAGGAGGAGAGAGCACTGAGGCCTAGTTCCCCTACACCAAAGTGAGCCTCTCTCCCCTAGGGTTTCATCCTTGAGGCCTTGCCTTAGAAACACCTCAAGGTCTAACCCTCTTTTCCTTAGTCTTAGTATTTTCACCTGATCCTTCAACTCTTGTATTCTTTACTTTTGACTCCATTAACCCTAAGGCACTGATCTAAAGACCTCCTTTGTTTTGAGCAAACTTGATCACAACTTTAATCAAATACTTAAAGCAATCACTAATCTTTCTAACCCTAGCCTAAAGACTAACCCTACTAACCAATTGTTGTTGTCATCTCTTTCTATTTATATCATTGTCCAGCTATCGTCCTACTTATGAGCAATTGAATGGTTATTAAAAGGCATTACTAGAATAAAGTGTTGATTGTTACATTGAATGCCACGTTTTCCTAACTTTTATTGAAGAAGTGACATTGTATATCATTGCTATTTTATAAACATTGACTTCGTCAATTTATTGTTCAATTGCTTATATATGTCAGATAGTCATTAATTATATGAAGTACTAACCAAGTGAGTAAGCTTGCATATATCTATTTCTTGTTGTTTTGTCTCGGGCAAGTGCATCTCAACCTGGTTATACTTATCTTTATTGGCTGTTAGCCGGACTATCTTCTTGGTGGTGATTTGTGAGGGGGAAACTTACCTTTATTCTTACGATCCTTTGCCTTCTCAAAACCCCAGGTCATCGGGGACGTCTCCCCTGGGACTTACCCCCTAAACAGAAAGAACTTTCCCATCGAGGTGACATTGGGTGGGATTGGTTCAAGTTACGCCAATTTGCCTCTTCACACCTATCTCTATCCTAACTACAAACTGTGCGATAACAGTACTCAAATAGAATCTCACAAATGCACAAGATTTTACCCTAGAGAAACCCAAAAGGGGAGAAAACTCCAACAAACAATCTTCCTTTAATTTGCAAATAATATGTAAGATCTTGTACAATAATCCACCATGAAATACCTAACTATATGACCAGCAAACAACAACTAATTCGCTGCTATTATAACATGACTGTACTAGCAAAAATCCTTTGCTATACTTTTACACAGTAAACTATATTTTGCTTCCTTTGCTGTTGATATAAACAACACTTATTCGATGTCCTTGTTGCTGATATAAACATCACTTATTCGTTGTCCTTGCTCACTATGTATACAATAGACTCATATGCTTTCTGCCCACTCTCAATCACCTGTAGACAAACCCCTTTCCTTCACTCTTGTGTTGCATAGCAAATGTATATTGAAGAGGGGTCGGGCATTGTATATAAAGGTGTAGGAAGGAGAGGAGTGTGAGCTCGAATTAGAAAGAGCTTGCATGTCTTTTACAACTCAACTCGAATTAGAAACTTGACTTGAGACTAACCTTTGCATGAAAACTCGTCCTTGAGACTTGGCTTATGTATGGCATGCCAACCCAACATGCAACTCAACATGCATGCAATGCAACTCAACATGCAAATTGACATGCATGCAACTCCGACCTGCAACATGCAACATACAACTTGAGTTTGACAACACAAACTAAACATGCAAATCGACTTTTACAACTGAGCTAGGAAACTCGAATTTCTTTTCATGGTGGATAATGTTACACATGCCAACGCACTAGATCAATAAATTTACATTATTTTCATAAGGAAGATTGTTTGTTTCTAGCTCATAAGAATTATACATTCAACCAAACTTTTGTTAGATGCCTTGACTTTTTCTCATGGCTCACAAGGTTTGACTAGGCTCACAGATGTTGTATGTTCCCCCCTGACTTTTGCACTAATCTATCTATGCTCACAGAGGTTGTATGTTCCCCCTGGATTTTGCACTAGACTGTCTATGTTCACAGAGGTTGTACGTTCCCCCTGACTTTTGCATTAGACTTACATCTTGATTTTTGTCTTAGACTTACAAGACTTCTTCCTTTGCCTTGGATAGACTCACAAGATCATATAGCATCTCGTTCATCCTGACTTTTGGTTTGATTCACAGAGGTTGTACGTTCCCCCTAGATTTTTTCAATACCTCACAAGACTACTTGATTCTCCAAATCTCCCTAGCTAGCCTCAGGGTGGCCCACATGGCCTCTCATTCGAGAATCATTGCCAATGCTACCAAATTTAACACCTCAAAGGGAATCTGAGTAAAGCTCGATAAGCAAGAGCAAGTAATCACTAAGGTCATGTTATCCTACTCTATAAAAT
This sequence comes from Picea engelmannii, assembly GCA_009831015.1. Classification (NCBI taxonomy): domain Eukaryota; kingdom Viridiplantae; phylum Streptophyta; class Pinopsida; order Pinales; family Pinaceae; genus Picea; species Picea engelmannii. The sequence goes on from ML821327.1 coordinate 112,075, forward strand.
AGGCCTAAAGGAGATTACTAATAATATAGTTGAAACTGCAGCTATAATTCAGGGCATCAAACTCTGTCTAGAGTTGTGCATTACACAAAATCCAATTTTACAAGCACTCAATCTAGTAACCAAGATGGTAAAAAACGATTAAGACAATCCACAATTATACATGCATAGAAAAAGCATATCCATAGTATGTATGAGAGACTATAGGAAATCATGTTTCGAGTTATTCCAATGGACTGGTGGATCTACTAATCAATAAAAGAGTTGAAATCCAACCAAACAAAAAAAAAGATTCAAGGATAGCATAAAAGTTTAGTGGTGGAAAAAACAACATTCATACGACCACTGGAAGGGCAAGCATTTCTTCCAACCAATATATGCTTCAAGTGCAAATACAGAGGATCATGTTAAAGTGACTTGTCACTAAACAAAGTCTAGGAAATTAATGACATGGACCAGAACAATCACCTACTCCAGAAGAAGGAAATCATTATTCTATAAGAGCCTACAATAGAACTTGCTTAGCCTCCAGTTAAGCATAGACCCAAACATCTAATGGCACAAAAAAGGGAACAAGGATATATTAAACACCCTACCAGCTCTTTTAGTAACTGAACTGCCAGATTTAGGTTTTTCAGATCATTTCATCAATATTTATGAAAATTGTCCAAAGAGAAAACTGCCACTAATTAGCATAGCCACATTATCATCATTATATATTCTTCTAATTTGTTCCCAGTGTACATGTTTGCTTCCAGAAAATTGTCTAGGATAAGAAACAAAATTCCATGCTACCAGAATGTCTAACAAATTTTCATTGGTTCAAAATCTGTGTGAGCCTAGAGTTCCACGTTTTGCCTATCTAGTTATAAGGTTTCTGGAAAATATGGAGTATTCACTAATCTAAAATGCCATTCAAAAACTATCATTATCATTATTGTAAATAGTAAAATACTTGATGTAAGGTTTTGGAAGATCAATGAAAAGCTTATATTAGGACTCCAATCTATTCTTCCCTTATGTGATTATCGGTTTCAAGTTCCACTTTCTATTTGACCATTTCAGGATGTAAGGTTTAGCAGTGAATTTTCTGAAGACAAACTATGAGAAAAATAAAGCAGTGGGTACCTGTATTTTGGAGCCCACTAATCCTCTGCTCCGTCCTGGGTCCAAAGCTTCTGAGAGCATGTAGTTGTCTTCGGTGTCTATAGATCACAGCGCTGACTTGTGGCTCCAATAGGAATTGCTATATTGATATACTCTATCTTGGTTGGTCATAGCGGATGCAGTCTCCCTTCTTCCGGTATCTTGGTAGAAGAATAGTTTTACATGGTGGACAGTTTGGTACAGCCCCATCCTATCAACCTCCTCTGTAGCTTTTTTAAAGAGAGGGGCTCTGTTTGAATCAATTAAAACCTAATCCCCTCATGTTAACAAGTACATGTGGTTCATCCATACCCGTTAAGATTAAAAAGGTTAAAGAATATCTCAAAAAAAAAATCAAATCTAAAATATACACGGATATGAGAATAATAGATGGTGAATTTCACCAGTTTTGATTTCCATCTATTTGTGCTTTTCTATTATTTAGATCTAGATCTTCTGGTCTAATCAAAACTAAAATATACATGGATATGAGAATAATAGATGGTGAATTTCACCAGTTTTGCTTTCCAGCTATTTGTGATTTTCTACTATTTAGATCTAGATCTTCTGGTCTTGAAATTTCGGTTACCAGTAATTCAGTATTATTAATTTTGGTTTTGAAATTTAAGTTATCGGATAATCAAAAATTTTAACATAGTATGAAGCTTGATCATCATCTCTAAATATATAATGCAACCTGATTAAGAGTTAAATATATACAATGCAAATTTTATTTTGGATTTTAAAAAACCTAATCTCCAAATATATAATGCAACTGGATTAAGAGTTAAATATATACCATGCAAATTTTATTTTGGATTGATGTTTCCAACTACGCATGGTTCATCCATAACCGTTAAGATTAAAAAGGTTAAAGAATAAAATCAGATCTAAAATATACACCGATATCAGAATAATAGATGGTGAATTTCACCAGAATAATAGATGGTCAATTTCACAGAATAATATCAGAATAACACAGGGTTAGGGTTAGAGATTATCTACCTACCTGTGGGAACTGCAAGTTCTCCGTCATCTCACAGAAAAACATCGCCTCGGATTAATCATATAACCTGCATGCTTCTATCGGGCTTCGGGTGGAAGATGGAACCCGGCTGTACCTGTGAAACTATGTATAACAATGTACAACAACTCCACAAGAAATAATTGACCACAAACCAACGAAGATAATTGAGAATAAAAAACAACCTGTCAAAGATGGATAGAGAGAGAAATATCGCTTACATTAACCATGTACCTGCAAACCGGTCGTACCTGCAACACGACCATCCTAAATTAGAAAAGATTTTGCCACTTCAATTCTAGACGAAATACCAATTAAGAAAACATTTATGGCAGACTATGGCCATCCCAAATAAGAAAAGAGTGTGCATACTCTTCAACGTCTCTTCTTCTCGTCCTTGGTTTAACTGCAAACCCACCAAGCAAACACAGCCTCGGAAAAAGAAGAGAGAAACAGTTTTTCGGAATGATAAATACAGATTAAAATAGCCGATCCACCACCTGCTTAGAGAGATAAATATCATGGGTTTCATTTAAACCTATTTATCTTCTATTGTGCATTCGACAATAAAATAAAATCGACCAGCCGGGCAATTCTCTCACACGCACAGGAAAAAAAATTGAAATATAAAAGAAAAATCAAACAGAACACCACATCCATCAAAACTCATAAAGAAAAACCAACCAGCATGGCCATGCTACGGAACGAACAAACAACAACAAACAAACCAAACCAAGCCAGTGCTGAATACAAAAGAGGTTGGGATGGAACTACTGTTGTGCTTGTTCGCTTCTGGAAATGCTTTATGTACCCTCAACTTCCAACGGTTTTGACAGGCGGCTGTGACTCTCAGCCAAAGAAATCTGCACAGATACGTCCTTGAGGAAACAGGTCAGACAAAGACATGAGAGTCTACCTGAACCAAAGACATGTTACATATGATACCCAAAGAGAAAAAGTTTGCTGACCTCTGGGTAAAGGAATATGGCACATTGGAGGAAGTGATGAAGAAGATAACCATAGTAACAGTGGGGAAGAAGCAGCAGTCTAATGCCGAAAGGAAAGATCCAGCATCACATTTGTTACATATATTAGGCTATAAATCAGGATACATGTACACCAAGATTGAGGCATCCAGGGGCCAAAAGGCAGTCAAACAGGGTTGTGGGGCAGTGTCTCAATTGAATATCGAGTTGAGAAAGGGATCATAGAGCAGTAAAGGCAAATATTTTAATGGCATCACTTGATCCATACAATATGCTCTTAAAGAGGAACATGATTGGTTGAGTGCATAGGATTCACAGAGGAACACGAGGCTTCTAAAATAGAAATTCGTAACCATGCAATTTATTTCCCATTTCTCTCACTCGTGGAATTGAATGATAACCTTCAACCTGATGGTCAACAAATCAATCTCATCATGTTATTTTTGTTTCCATGTCTCGGAAATGCAGTTGCCCAGGTATTATGCAGGGAACTTTCATCACACTTCCAGTGTTCATCAAATTTCACAAGAGAATTTTCAGAATCCTGGAATCTGGTCTGCAGCATTCTGAGTGAAGAGGGTAAGGGCTTCCTTGCATGGTCTGGTCCATTGGAAAATTGTGTGAATTCACATATCTCAGTAGCTTTGACAGACTTCCTCTATGGCTATCACCATCCAAATGACATGAATTTTAGCATGTTATTTAGGATATTTTGGAAGCAAATTTTTATTCAATCTGGATTTGTCAGAAAGAAACTATAAGGGGAATTTTTGCTTGGAAGTTGGTTCTTGAGATCTAGGATCTGTTCTCTGGCATTCCAGGTGAAGAGGGTAAGGTCACAGATCCATTGGGTTTACTGAGGAAGTTGTAGGGTTTTTGTTGGTCTTTTTGTGATTGAGGGAAGGTCATAGACCAACACCATTCCAATGTAGGGTTTACCAATGAATGGGGAGAAACTCCCTTCATGGCTTCAGAAATAGTGATGAGATTCATGGGAGCATTTGCTGATTAGTGAGTGTCAAGATAGAGATACTTCATAAGTTTCAACATACTGTGATTTTGCCTTAAAGTCATATTTTCATTTCTTTGTTGCCTCTTTATGCGAGAGGATTGGCTTATCGGCGGATTCTTAGTAATCATGCCAAGGAGAACATGTGGAGGAATCTACAGAATGTCTTCTTTAGAATCTATAGAGACAATTGGCAAGCATAATAAGGTCAATGACGAATAAAAAGAAAACCCATTTATGTTTCACTTTTCAAAATAGATTGACAAAAATGTTTAAAAGTCTTCCACAAACGTGGTCAAATGTTACGAACGCAGTTTGGAAGATAGCCATTCAACATACTGATTGCATGATTGCTCTATCACAAAAAAACACATGCTGCCATTCCAGTTGAAGAGAGTAAAGGTCTATTCGATTTTATACAATTTTGGTACTGTGTATTTGGAACATTGGAAATGGGGATGGTGGACAATGAATCAGAGTGAGGTTCAGCAATTGAACTAATGAGGTTAGGAGGAGCTGCACAGAGGAGTTGTGTGTGTTTCTTGCATCACTTTCAAGTTTCAACTCAAATCCATGACTTCCTCTATAGGTAAATGCTTTCAAAGATATCCCAAAAATAGGTGGACTAGTGCATTGCTTTTGAACCATCGTTTCCTAAATGAGGACTGCTCTGCCATGGAGGAAGAGAAGGTCACTATGGGTTTGGGGTTCCACAACCAATTATTTGGATTCTAGTACAAGATTACTGCTCTTCTCAGACTACATTGTCCTTTAGCATCCCAAGCCCAACATGGAAAGCAATGTAGAGGTGAATAGGTCAATTGAGCAATGCCCAAGGCCTATGTGGATGCAAGCATGTTAGAGTTGAATAGGATTCTATAATTTAAGTGGGTGTTCTAACAGAGCACTAAATATAAGGAAGATGTTATTGCTATGGTTGAGGTGCTCTATACTCTCATCGCCATTACAATGGTATAATCAATGCATAGCCAGATCAACGACATTTTGAGTGGAGGACAATGCTCTCGTATAGCTCTATCCCTTATCTTGGCACTGTTACTTTTAAGTTGGTGAGGTTGATGCTACTCTTGATTGTAGTCATAGATAAAATTTTAGAAGGTCAATAAAATATCGTTTCCTACCATAACAAGAATGGTCCTTGTCAAAATAAAAGAAGAAGAATTCAGAGGCCAATCCTTAGCGGAGGCCACTGAGGGAAAGTTGTGTTCGTTTTAATGCGTTGTTCTCTTGTGTATCTAGTAAAACAGTTTGACAATTTGCATATAATAGCACTACATGGAGGTTGATTTGTTAGTGAAACATACAGACACTCGACAGAAACACTTCTTTAGACTAACTCACTCTCTATGCCCATAGCCTTGTTAAAAGTAATCTCTATTTTTCTAAAAAAAGGCCAATACACAGTACGGGATGAACCAGATAGGATCCCCTTTCTTTAATCTCCAATGAAGGAAATCATTACTTAAAAGGATTATAGAAAAAGTTAAAAAAAAAACATTACTAACTCAATTTCACATCAAGAAGAATGACATTAAATCTAAGTATTTTAAGACACTAGATAAATCGAAATGGAATGAGATGAATTTCTGGCAATGGTACCTTATAGTTCGCTTCTTGAGAGTGTTGTAGCAATGTAGGAGAAGAGGACTAAAGCTTATCATGTAATTCATTCATCCGGAGATGACTTAAACATCAACAACTGACCAACGATCAAAACAAGCAACCATGTTCAGGAGGATAAATTAAGGAAATAAAATAAATGATCGAAGATAAATTAATCTTAAGAGCAAGGAGACGTACGGGTTTTGTTGATTAGAAAGAGTTTCTCCCCATCATGATTGATAATGATCATCATTATCAAATCCAAATGAACTATAACAATCACTGTAAATGAAAAATCAGTAAACCCTCTATCTGCATTTTTGCAAACCACAAGTCCCCCACCACTATAAATATAACATATAATCACTAAAACATAGATTTAATGATTATAAATATAAATATGCAACTACTATTTACTATACTATACCTCAGAGAAGTTGCAAGCCGATACTCCAAAGCCATGGAGCAAAACCAAGAAGACACAAAATTTTCAACGAGAGCAAGATCCAAGTTCCTGAAACATGTTGATCCAAGACTCTTTAAGCAAATCTCATACAAAAATACGTTGATAATCTAACCTAAGCTGGCTAGATCTAGGACTAGACCATAGTTCAACCAACTTGGAGCTCAAACAAACTAAACAGATATGGTATGAAACAAACCAACCTAAATGTGAAAAGTTACAAATGACTCCAAGGAAGAGGAGGTTTCCTATAATTAAGACCTTGTTGAATTGACATTGACAAAGAAAGACTGTAATAACAAATCAAAAAAATCAACTACAGTCAAGCTCCTTTCCATATTAGCACTAGTGGTTGTATTGAAAATATTTTTGATGGGTTGTGCATTCTAGGAACCAAAATATAGACAACATCCATTTAGATAGAAGTCCCACATAATAAGTCAAGGATTTCATGGTGGAGGGTTGATCGCTTATTAGCGAGTCATGGATTCCATGGTGGAGGTTTGATCCCATGTACTTCATAAAGAAACCTAAAGTTACAGGTGATTGGTGTAAAATACCCTCTTATGTAATATAGATAAAATACAATTTCCTCCTCAAATAATATCAAGCTCAAATGACAGTAAAAGAAATTTATTGCTATGTTCAACAATCATAAGAAACAATTAGGCATGCTTACCTTATTCAGTTGGCAAATTTGAACTTTAATTATGGATCACACGTAAGTTTTATCAAAGAAAGTTTCCTCATAACTATTAGATGGAGCTATGGCTTTGCATACAAGTATGCAGAAGACTGACATGCAGTCATCCATCCCACTCAGACACAACAATATGCATTGATTCAATCTCCTAAAGAGGCTCAAATTATCATGTTCCATATCAATTCCTAAAATATAAGAGATCAATCGAAGGGTTTACTGTCAACAAAACTAGAAAGACAAGCTACAGGTCTTAAAACTAATCAGTCATTGGTTAGCATCTGTTTGAAGCCATAAAAATCTTGCTGACAACCAATGCCCCAGAATTTCGTCTAAAAGATGTAATAGTTAAACTATACATCACGGGCTACTAATTAGTTCCCTTTTATCTCTCCATTGCCTCTCACAAGAAGATGGCCAGCAATAAAAAAGGAGATTCATTCTCCCTAGATTTTTGGATCCCAATATCTAAGTTGAATGCATCCATTACAATGGCAGCAGTACAATACTTATCACATTTCCATCCAAGAAGTCACACACCAATTATCCCTTTAAAGACATCATTTTTATGCTCAACAGATTTTCATTCTTCAGTTTTCTTGGGCAACATCATAACTGAATTCAAACTATCAATACTCTACTATCCCATTTTGTTCTCTTAAGAAAATATGTAAAGCACATTTCTGCTCTTTTGTTGTTTAGACAATTGCTAGGAAATACATATGGACTGTTCAAGATATGAATAATCTTGAAAGCAACTCTGCTAAAGAAATGTTAAATTGAATGTAATAAGAAAAAGGTCAGACACAGTATGGTCGCTATAACTGAGAGAAATCAAAACTGCCAAAGAGGAACAAGCCAACATGATTGTCATACCCAATCAATTTCAATCAATTTTCCAAGGACTCGACGACAACGTGACCATACACACCAAGGCTATATACATAAATGTGAGGGGACCTCATAAGGAATCTGAGTAAAGCCCGATCAGCAGGAGCAAGTAATCACTAAGGTCAAGTTATTCTACTCTATAAAATAGGCCTAAAGGAGATTACTAAGAATATAGTTGAAACCACAGCTATAATTCAGGGCATCAAACTGTGTCTAGAGTTGGGCATTACACAAAATCCAATTTTACAAGCACTCGATCTAGTAACCAAGATGGTCAAAAAAGATTAAGACGATCCACAATTATACAGGCATAGATGAAACATATCCATAGTATGTATGAGAGACTATAGGCAATCATGTTTCGAGTAGTTCCAATAGACTGGTGGATTAACTAATTAATAAAAGAGTTGAAATTCAACCAAACGAAAACAAAAAGATTCAAGGATAGTATTAAAGTTTAGTGGTGGAAAGAACAACATTCATACGACCACTGGAAGGGCAAGCATTTCTTACAACCAGTATAGACTGTAAGTGCAAATACAGAGGATAGTGACTTGTCACTAAACAAAATCTAGGAAATTAATGACACGGACAGAACAAGGCAAAAGAAGGAAATCATTATTCTATAAGAGCTTACAATAAAACTTGCTTACAATCATTATTCACCTACTCCAAAAGAAGGCAATCATTATTCTATAAGAGCTTACAATAGAACTTGCTTAGCCTCCAGTTCAGCATAAACCCAAACATCTAATAGCACAATAAGGGAATAAGGATATATTAAACACCCTACCAGCTCTTCCAGTAACTGAACTGCCAGATTCAGGTTTTTCAGATCATTTCATCAATATTTATAAAAATTGTCCAAAGAGAAAACTGTCACTAATTGGCATAGCCACATTATCAGCACAATAAGGGAATAAGGATATATTAAACACCCTACCAGCTCTTCCAGTAACTGAACTGCCAGATTCAGGTTTTTCAGATCATTTCATCAATATTTATAAAAATTGTCCAAAGAGAAAACTGTCACTAATTGGCATAGCCACATTATCATCATTGCATATTTTACAGATTATATATTCTTAAAAATTTGTTCCAGAAAATTTTTGCATGCATGTTTGCTTCCAGAAAATTGTCAGGATAGGAAACAAAATTCCATGCTACCAAAATGTCCAACAAATTTTTCATTGGTTCAAAATTTGTGTAAGCCTCGAGTTCCACGTTTTGCCTATCTAATTATAAGGTTTCTAGAAAATATGGAGCATTCACTGATCTAAAATGCCATTCAAAAATTATCATTATCATTATCGTAAATAGTAAAATACTTGATGTAAGGTTTTGGAAGATCAATGAAAAACTTATATTAGGACTCCAATTTATTTTTCCTTTATGTGACTACCTTCCATTCGACCGTATCGGTTTCAAATTCGACTTTCTATTTGACCATTTCAAGATGTAAAGTTTATTTCTGAAGATAAACTATGAAAAAAGTAAAGCAGTGGGTACCTGTATTGTGGAGCCCACTAGTCCTCTGCTCCGTCCTGGGTCCAATCCTGCTGAAAGCACGTAGTTGTCTATAGATCACAGCGCTGACTTGTGGCTCCAATCGGAACTGCTATATTGATATACTCTATCTTGGTTGGTCATAGCGGATGCAGTCTCCCTTCTTCCGGTATCTTGGTAGAAGAATAGTTTTACATGGTGGAGAGTTTGGTACAGCCCCATCATATCAACCTCCTCTGTAGCTTTTTCAAAGATAGGAGTTCTGTTTGAATCACAGCCTGACGCAGAGTGCCCAGCCGAGGATTCACTGCATCATAATCGTTGGGATCTGTGACCAGATAAAGCCTCCCGTTCTTGCCTCCAAAGGCATCCTGCCGAATCCAATGCAGAGTCCCAGGCGTTCTGTTTCTCTCTCCTCCTTGTGCTATTGACAACGCTTGTGGAATAGCGGAAACAATTCGAAATTCACCCTCAAACCATAAAACCTTAAAATATTATTTTAACCAAGTGAACTTAAGATATCATAACAAATTGAATGTAGTTGATCACTGAATTTTCCTTTGAACCATCTGCACTACACTGTCTGGATCTTTTTATGAAGGAGGCGGGCCCCAGCTGCAGGTCCCGTAATCAAATTTCTCTGGCGGCCACGAGTCTAGAGTGAGACATAGAATCCTGCTCTCCATCTCACCCATAGCACCAAACACAGCAGCAGCCAATTTTGTGTGGAAGAACAGATTTATTCCGTTAGCTTTCATATGGGTAAAATCGGTTTGCTTAATATTTCCTGTCCCGCAGCGTCCATACAGGTCCCGTGAAACCCTCGAAAATTATTTTTCATAATTTGGCAGAACCATGTAATGGCACCACAAAGACTGCAAGATTTTGGCTCAATTTATGAAAAAAATCCATCAATTTATATTACGAGCTTTTGGCAGTTTGATTTGAGTTAAAAACAAGATTGACTGTTGATTTATTATCATTATTGATATAAACTTTATCGATAACCTAAGAATTACCGTAAATTCATTATTGATATAAGTTTTATATTTATTTAGTAGGTAAGTTTTATTAACATTTTTTAAATCATAGTTACTATACCCAATATTAATTAAACTCTAACTTAATGTTAAGATTAAAAATTTATATGAAATTTTTAAGTATGTTAAGATAAAAAAAATTATATGAAATTTTTAAGTATGTTTAAAGTATTTAGTTGTAATTATATATATATATATATATATATAAAAGATGTTCTCTCATATATTTATAGTTATTTTAGATTATATTTATGGATTTATAAAACCTAATTGACATGTTGAGTTTATCTACTTATTGTTAATAAATTTTATTAGTGAGTTAATAAGTAGATAAAAAAACATATGTCACAAGTAGGAATTGATAGGATGTGGATAGGAACTTAATTGACATGTTGTTTAGTTTATCAACTTATTAACTTACCTCATTGTGTTTAAGTAATATTAAAATAAATAATTTTCTATATAAAATATAATTATTGATAATTATTATTAATAATAAAAACTGTTTACATTTATTTTAATATCAGTTTAAACTATTACCATTTAAATTCATAATTTATAAAGGAAAAAATAAATTTATTCTAAACAAAACCATAATTTCATATAAGTTTATAATTACTATCCATATAATATAGTTTTATCATTTATTCATTTTAAGTTGTACATATATTTCTCATCAAACTCCAACTCAATCCAAAATAACATATATACTATATATTTTATTTTATTTTCTAAAAACTATAATATCTTAAAATTATCAAATAACCGTAACTTGTCTAAACGTAAAAGTTAGAAATTAAAATGAAAAAATATAAAATTATTTTAAAACAAAATTATATATATAATATATACGTATTCATTTATACCATCCATCTTTTAGATTTATAGACGTCATATCGGGCGGGTCGAGCTTGAGAAACAACCTTCTTGTTCTATCTTCTTTAGCAACCTACTTCACCTTTAGTTCAGGAGGACTATTCTTGATAACTATGGGGTGGGGCTAGGATTTACACACTACCTTTTTGGAGTAATATCTTCTTTATAACATAGGATCTTCCGGGGGTCAAATAAACCCCGGTAATACCTTCCAACTACTGGTCTTTCGTCAAGCAGGAGCAAAAGAAAAGGGAACCTCAGTGGGATGCTTCTATTTGATCTGACAAATCGAACACACGATTTCCGACTTTGGTTATCAACAGCTATGGTGCGACAAGACCCCATCCTACCGGAAAAGCGGCATGAGTAATTCTTCCGTGCCTCATAGGACACGGAGTTTGGAAGCGATTTCACCATTAAGCAAGGTTATAAGTTATAAGTTATAAGTTTTTCACCATTAAGCAAGGTTCAATTTCCTTGAAATAGAATGTGTCTTAATATTAAAATCACAAAAAACGAACAAAAATAAATTATATGAAATTTCAATATATTAAAAATTAATTTTAATTTTAAATTTAAATTTTAAAAATATATAAAATTTTAATCTATATTGCATGTATAAAGTTTAACATTAAAAAGATTATAATATAAGTAGAATCTTTCCATTCTAAAAAAATTAAAATATTATATTATAGAAATTATAATTTTTCGTATAATTATAACATAATTTTTTTTATAAAATTTATTTTAATTTATTTTAATAAATTAAAAATTAAAATAAATTTGAATTAATCATACTCTAATTTAATTCTAAATTTAAAATAATATAAAAATTTAACGTGAAGCAGCTTGTTCATAATCTCCAAATATATAATGCAACCGGATGAAGAGTTAAATGCATGCAACGCCAATTTTATATTGGATTTTATAAAACCTAATCCCCTCATGTTTACCAAGTACGCGTGGTTCATCCATACCCGTTAAGATTTAAAAGTTTCAAAAATATTTTTAAAAAATCAAATCAAAATCAAATCTAAAATATATACATAGATATGAGAATAATAGATGGTGAATTTCACCAGTTTTGCTTTCGAGCTATTTGTGCTTTTTCTATTATTTAGATCTAGATCTTTTGGTCTTGAAATTTCGGGTTTAAGATCTTTTGGTTTTGAAATTTATGTTATCAGATAATCAAAATTTTAAACATAGTATGAAGCTTGATCATCATCTCCAAATATATAATGCAACCTGATTAAGAGTTAAATATATACCATGCAAATTTTATTTTGGATTTTAAAAAACCTAATCCCCTGATGTTTCCAAGTACGCATGGTTCATCCATAACCGTTAAGGTTAAAAAGGTTAAAGAATATCTCAAAAAAAATAAAATCAAATCTAAAATATACACCGATATCAGAATAATAAATGGTGAATTTCACCAGAATAATAGATGGTCAATTTCACAGAATAATATCAGAATAACACAGGGTTAGGGTTAGGGTTAGAGATTATCTACCTACCTGTGGGAACTGCAAGTTTTCCGTCTTCTCACAGAAAAACATCGCCTCGGATTAATCTTATAACCTGTATGCTTCTATCGGGCTTCGGGTGGAAGATGGAACCCGGCCGTACCTGCAAACTATGGCAAACTATGTATAACAACGTACAACAACTCCACAAGAAATAATTGACCACAAAGCAACGAAGATAATTGAGAATAAAAAACAACATGTCAAAGATGGATAGAGAGAGAAATATCGCCTACATTAACCATGTACCTGCAAACCTATCGTACCTGCAACA
>ML821328.1:55075-65120 GCA_009831015.1 Picea engelmannii
GATAATGATATAGATCTAGAACATAAGCATTTAAAACATATTAAACAATAGATCACATCACATCACATCATATCATAAAGCATCAACACTTAGCCTTACCTATTTGGGGTATTCCTCTCCCAACTAGGTAGGTGATTAGATTATATTTTCTTAATTAGGTTAAGTTCTTTGAGATCTTAGCAATTAGGGAAAACCATGAAAGAAAAGAAAAATAGAGAAGCTAAGCTACCATCTAAGCTACTAACAAGCAAGAAAACCCCACGGCCTAGGTTGGGAAGGTGCCCTCACCTTCAAAACCTCACGGCCAAGCTAAGAAAGGCTCAAAAAAAGTGGAAAAAGTAGATCTAGCCCACGTCCTACCTATCCCAAAGCTCACACGTGGGAGGAGGCCGTACCACTTCTCCTCCTACTCTATGAGCTTCAATAATCAAGCAAAAAAGGAGAAAAAGTGCACTATAAAGCTAGAAAATGAAAGGGGGGTTAAGGAATAGCTACCAAATCCCCCAAAGGGGTCTTGAAGTGTTGTGTGTGTCTTTTTGGGGCAGCCAAAAGCCCTCAACCAGATCTGATATACCTGCAAAATCAGCAAGCTTTGCTTGCTAGAATGACTGCACACAACCAAAAGAAGTTAAGGAAACCCTTGCCCTTTTGGGGCAAGAACTTTCCACAATAAAAGATATTATATTTGATAAAATTTTGACCTACTTAAACAATTATATGCTAGCTGAAAATGAAATGAATGGACAACAATATTAGGAGAGGAGCAATAGATCTAGAGAATTGGAGTATGTGAGAGCTTCAAGTGACCCTTCTCCTTGAAGGAGTTCCCAATGAAACCCTAGAGATGAATCTGCAAGATCTCTTCAAACAACATGCATACAATACACAATATGTTGATGTATTGAAATTAAATGATACTTCTATTTAATCAAACACATCAAGATATATAAACCAAATAGGCATACACCCTATTAGATCTACTTAGATAACACTTTACCTAAGATCTAGTGTTTCAAGCATCTAAAAATACCAATACAAGTTACCTCCCATGCATAAGAAAAAGAAGCACACGCCTTAGTCTTCTTGTTGTCCTCCAAAGTTTCCCCAATATTATATTACTTAAGAAAATTGGTTTTGGAGAGAAAATACTCGAAAACCCTAGAGCATATAATGGAAATGAAATGGAATGAATGACTAGAGAGAGAGAGAGTTGGAAATCAAGTAGCATAACAATAGCTCAAGATATGGTGAGTTGGGTAGGAGAAATGAGATCTATTTATACTTGGAGAGGCAAACCTACCTCTCTTGGATCTAAGCCAAGTGTCCACCACCAAGCAAAGGAGTAGATCTCTAGGCTAGGGCGCACCCCTTAGGGTTTGCACAATAGATCTAGCGTGTAGAAAAATAGAAAAAAAAGTTGGATAGATCCAAGGGCATGTAGGAAGCATGAGATTCGTTCCAAGGCAAGTGAAGAGGCTCAGATAATATTTTTAAAATTATTTGTGGAATTTCTAGAAGAGGGCACACTTCTCTTGGAGGGCGCACCACTTGGGATGAGGGAAAGGTGATGAGGGGTGAGAGATGAGTGAGGGCTGTTGGGATCACACAAAAATTCATAGGAGAGGTTGTGGGATTCGTGCTAGGGTAAGAGGAAGAGCCTCAACAATAAAAAACAAAATTTTCATTGGAGAGACACAAAGGGGGGCGTAACTCTCTTGGAGAGCGCTCCACATGGTCAAAAATCAAATCAAATGCAAGGATGGGTGAGGTGGATTAAGTGGCGTCACCTCTAGGGGTGATGTAGAGGCTAAATGAAGTGAAATCTCAAGAGAGGGGGCCACACTCAAGCCACAAATTAATTAAAAAGGGAAAAACATCATTCCCCCTAGGGGGGCGTAACTTTTGAGTGTGGAGGTGGTAAAAGAGGTTAAAAAAGGTTGAAAAAGGTTGGGAGGCTAAGGTTATGCTTAGGGGGTCTCTCTCTAACCATCATTTCAACATTTCATATCATCTAGTTCATTATTACAATTATTACATCTTGCCATGTTTGGACTTTAGCAATTAAAATTGTTGTTTTAGACTGACTGACACTCCGGGTGGACTAACCCATGGCTAAAGTTGTCTGACTGAGATGAAACTTGGTCCATGGATGTAGGGGGTGCTATTCCATTTATTTTGAGCACAAATACCCCTATCAAAAGTCCAAGGATCCAGTTTTTACAATTATTGCTCAAAAAAATTAATTAATTAAATAATTAAACCTCCAAACTTAGGGAAATTTAATTAATTAAAAAAAACTAACCTAGACTCGACAGAATTCCGCGAAACTTTCTAAGATGTCTTGCATGGTCATTTACAATGAATTCCCTATACAGTTATCAAAACATAAGTCCACTAGAACGCCGTTCACCACTTTGGAGGACTTATTGCAAGTGTGAGGGAAAAACTCAAGGGAAATCAGTAAGGATGAAAAGCCCAACTGATAACCTGAGGATAAAAAACCCTCAGTGAAAGGAACTCTCCCAGTGAACCAATCCCAAGGTAACTGACCTATACATGACTCATGCAAACCTATTACATTATTAACCCACGCAGAGGTGCGGAAATTCCAATTACAAAAATAAGTGTTGGGCCAAACACTGCCCTGTAGGACCAAAAGTCTTCGACAGCATGAGCATCTGATGATGCATCTTTTCATGGCACATGAGTTGACCACCGGTGCTAAATGGGCGGTCAACATCTGGCTCTACATGGGGACTTGTGTTCGATCTTCTCACTTCGAGATGGAGAGCATACGAGAATCCAGCACCTACAAAATAGAGTGCTCACTGTAGTGCACACCAATAACCAACATTAGAATACATTTATACATGATTAAATCAATGAATGCTATACAACATTTAGATAATGAAATAACTAAAGTACAACATCATAATTTAGAGTAAATAAATTTATAGTACATAAAAATTTCTAAGTACATATTTACATAATGAATGAAATAATACAAAATTGAAATACAAGGAGAAAGGTTAGAGATACGTTACAGAGGGTGTCCAATTAGAAATTGCGTTGCCCCATCATCTGTAAAAGATCTTGAGCTGCTGCCCATTCCTCAGAATGTTAATGGGCTCACCATCCAAATGGCTGAGATGAAAAGAATTCGGCCCTGCTATTTCTCTGATCAAATATGGTCCTAACCATAAGCTGTCAAACTTGCCGTGTTTTCCAGGTTTCTCTCTGTCCTTATCCCATAATAAAACTGTATCCTCAACAATGAATTCCCTCTGTCTAGATGTCCTGTCAAAATCTTTCTTAACCTTGTTTTGATTTTTTCAATTCTGATCATAAGCCCTCCTTCTGACTTCATCTAATTCAATGATCTGATTGACCCTGTTCTGAACTGCATCCTGCTCTGTGGAAGTGTCCTCAACTGATCCATAAGTGGGAAGTCTAAGGTGAACTGGAAACCTAGCCTCCAACCCATACACTAACTCAAAAGGACTCTTTCCAGTAGCTGCTTTCTTTGTTATTCTGTTGGCCCATAATGCATGTTTAATTTTACTATCCCAAGATTTCTTGTTTTCGCCAACTACTTTCTTCACGATGGTCATTAAGTTTTTATTACTTGACTCTGCCTGACCATTTCCTTGGGCATAATAATCTGATGCATGTGATAATATAATACCATAATTGAAACAAAATGCTGACATCTCGGCTGAACAAAAGGCCTTGGCATTATCTGTCACAATTTTTGATGGGACCCCAAATCTAGTTATAATTCTATCTTCAAGGAAATCCATCACCACCTTCTCAATTTTTGTTTTCATAGGGATGGATTCAACCCATTTTGTAAAGTAATATGTGGCTGTAAGAACCCAAGAGAACCCATTACTTGAATTATTGCTAAACTTCCCGATGAAGTCCAAACCCCACTGTTGAAAAGGTGCTTCAACCACCATTGGTTGCAAAGGGAGTGCTGTTAATTTCTGCTTTCCTATGAAAAGCTGACATGGCTCACATTTCCGAACAAACTGATGTACATATGAAAATATAGTGGGCCAATAATATCCTGCTCTAAGGATTTTGTGAGTAGTAGTTTTGGCAGTAAAGTGTCCTCCACAAAACCCTCCATGGAATTCATCCATTAGTTCCTTTGATTCAATATCATCCACACATCTAAGGATAACTGCATCATAATTTTTCCATCCTAATCCATCTCTAGTAAGGACATACTTAGAAGATTTTAATCTCAAAGCCCTTTTCTTGTGTTCTACTAGATGCCTTGGACAAGTTGGATTCTTAAGATAGAAAATGATGTCTGTATACCAATCTACTTGCTCAAGTTTTAGTAAGTTAGGATGCCATTTTTCATTATCGATTCGGTTAACCATATCCAAGGCTTTCTCATTATTTTCTGTCAACATTTTTTCCAAGCCTTGACCCTTGATCAATTTAGTTGGTTTAATCTCCAAATCGTATTCTTGGATTTTAGCAATCCATCTACCCCTTGAGCCCAATCCTTCCACTTGAGATAACACATCTTTAACCGCGGAATTAAAAACATAACCAATCACCTTGGAATATCCGATGAAGACTCTGAAATGTTTGAGTGATTTGACTAAGACATATGCTTGTTTCTCAAACATGGGATACTTTAACTCTGAATTCTACAAGGCCCTGCTCATATATGCAGTAGGATGATCATGGACTTGGTCATTTTTCTTAAGCAACACACCAACAATTGTGTCTTTAGAGGCAAAAGAGAAGATCTGAAAATCCTTCTCATAATTTGGACTGATAAGAACTGGAGCTTCACATATGGCAGTCTTGATCTGTTCAAAAGCTCGTTTACTTTCATCATTCCATTCAAATTTTACATCCTTCTTAAGTAGCTTATATATAGGTTTCATAATCTCAGGATAGTTATGAATGAACCTATGGACAAAATTGGTTTTTCCTAAGAAGGATTGAAGAAGTTTCTTTGTCGTTGGCAAAGACACTTTACCAATGGCTTCCACCCTTTCAGGGTCTATTTTATCTCCTTCCTTAGTTATGATGTGGCTCAATAATTTTCCTTCAGTCACCCCAAAGACCGACTTAGTAGGATTCAGAGAGATCCCAAACTCTCGACATCTGTCCAAAACTTGCCTAAGGTGGCAAATGTGAGTTTTACCATCCATAGAGAAAACTGTTAAATCATCTTGATATATTTCAATTAATTTATCGATCAACCCCCTGAAGGCATAATCCATAGCCCTTTGAAAAGTAGCTCCAACATTTGATAAACCAAATGGCACTCTAAGATATTCAAAAGTACCCCATGGAGTAGTAAAAGTAGTCTTATGCCTATCCTCTGCTTTTAATATGATCTGATTATAACCCGAGAATCCATCAAGCATGGAAATCATTCCTGATCCTGTAACCCTTTGAAGTAAAGTTTCCATCTTGGGAGGGGGATAGTTGTCTTTTGTGCAAGCAATGTTTAAGTTCCTGAAGTCAATGCAGATACGAATTTTCCCAGTCTTCTTCCTAGCAACAACCAAGTTTGAACACCAAGAAGAATGTCTAGTCTGTTGAATAATACCCGCGTCAAGCATTTTATTTAACTCCTGCTGGACAAGAGGAGCTAACTTTGGGTTTAACTGTCTTAACTTCTTTCTAAAGGGCTTAGTACCTTCTTTAAGAGGAATCACATGCTGAATCACATCCTCCCTATAGACTGAGTTCATCATAACCAAAGGCCAAGACATTCCTATATTCCTTTAATAATTTAACAATTTCATTCCTTTCATCTACATGGGTAGTCTTGCCTACTTTTATCAATCTGGGTTCTTCATGAGTTCCGATGTTTACTTCAAGGTAATCACATAGTTTTTTCTCTGATTCATCTTTCCTCTTGTGACCATCCTGTCTATTAAAATCCCTTTCTAAAGAAACCACTCTTTTAGGTGGCGCCTTTACCTCATCATCATTTCCTGTATAGTTACAACCTTCTTCTTTCATACTTATGTCTAAGTCTGAAAACTCATGAATTTGAAGTAAAAACTTGACCATCTGTTTGTCATCATCAAAAACTTGCCAATGATCCATATTATTTGGAACGGAGGGCCTGAAAATAACCTCTACTAAACTGTGTTCATCAATTAAGCTGTCTGAAAGCTGTAGTGTGGAAGCTGCTACTGCAAGTTCATCGGCTTTCGCATTCTGTTCTCTAGGAATTGCAATTAAGTTTATAACATCTAAGTCATCCATTAGGTTCCAACTTACACTCCTATACCCTTTTAATATTTCAAACTTGCAAGAAAACTTATTCTTTAACTGTTGTATGACCAAGTCTGAATCCCCTTTGATATTTAGACATTTGATTCCTTTATCTCTGCAAATCTCTAAACCAAGGAGTAAAGCCTCATACTCAGCCACATTATTAGTTGCATCAAACTCCAATCTATAGGAAAATTTCAACGTTTCACCATTTGGACATTGAAGCACAATTCCAACACCCTTTCTAGCTCTAGGAAAAGCACCATCAAAGTTCATGTACCACACCTTGTCCAATTCATTATATTTAACTGTTTCTTGTAAATGCACAATGGAATTAGACAAGATGGCATAGTTACCAAGACCTTCATCAGTCTAGTTTAATTCATTTTGGGGCTTCTTGGGATCCTCAACATGATACTTCCTATATGCTTCCCTATTCAATTTGAAAGTACTTCCATCTGGGGTAGGGAGAGTAGCATAAGATAGGTCCATTTGTAGACTACCACCCAAGTCTGCAACTGCTTTTCTATTTAATAACATTCCCCAAACATTTGGCACATCAATCACTACAATATCCATCTCAATCATGATGTCCGGAAAAGCTGCTAAGTAAACTTGCAAACCTTTAATCAATCCATGCACTTCAATAGTTTGACTGTCCAAGGCACAAATGTTATGATAAGGTCTAGATATTCTTAAGTTCAATTATTCCATCACCTTCTTAGTAATAACATTTGAAGTGGCTCCTGAATCTAGCATGCAATTGTGTAACGCTTTGTCATTCACAAGCAAGGAAAGGTAGAAAGGTAAATTCTTTTCATTCTTCCTATCCCAATTTTGTAAAATTACTGGTGCATCCTGGTAGGCCGAGGCTACTTGTTTTTCAACAAGACTCACAGGTGGCTCATTAATGGCCTTAAGAAACTTTTCCCTTTGTGAAGGAATCTTTATGAGCTTTGATACTAGCACCAACATCTTCACACTATTCAACCATCCGCCTAAGTCTATATTCAAATCTGCATTAACTGGCACCTTAGACTTAGGAGGAGATACCTTAGGAGCACTGGTTTGACCCTTTTCTTGACTTTTGTTTTCCTTCCTATGGTATGTAATGCCTCTAAACCGAGCCATTTCTGCAACTTGATGAGGGGTGGGCTTGGGCCCATACTTTTCTGTAGCTTTATCAACAATTCCACTCATAAAGTTCCCATGGCTCCCATAATCAACAACATCCAAACTATCATAGTGACCACCATAATACCTGTCATTACACATGTTCACTTGCTCATTTCCTTGGCCTTCATATTCATTATTGCATTCTTCAAGGAAGACAAGACAAGTTGATTCCTCATGAAACTCACCACAAGGTCTACAATAAGGCATAGGGCGATGATCTACCAAGTTGGTGGTTTCAAAAGGATTAGGTGGCCGTTGATCATTTTGAGGAGGTCTCCTTGGCCATTTATCATTTGGCTTATGTTGTGGTTTATTATTTCCTTGTAACCTCTCTACTGTGATCAATCTGTTCTGCAAAGCCTTAATTTGGTTGTCACGTTTCATATCCAATTGCTTAATCAATTTAGTCAATTCTTTAATTCCATCATTAGATGATGTTTGACCCTCATCCCTCTTCTTCTTATCTTCATTAACTCTTGAAGAGGAATCTCTATTAAAACCAGGAATGTTGGATTTCCTAGCTTCAAGCATATTCTTTTCAATCCTTACTTCCATTTCTTGTGCTTCTGGAAAGGTCTGAGGATGCTTATCCCTTAAGGCATATCTCATCTCGCCTTCAAATGCCTCAATATAATAAATCGATATTGCAGCAACATGGGGCTTAACATCTTGATGAAGATTTTTCACCAAGTTACTAAATTTTTCATTGAACTCTACCACTGTTTCATTTTTTTTTTAATGGCTGGTGGTGAGTGCACCCAACTGAAACCGATGTTCTTTCTGGTCACCCCATCTCTTTCTAAATTCATCAATTAGTGAGTTGAGGGTGCTAAATTTGTTGGCTGGGAAATACTCAAACCAATCAACAACATTTCCTTCTAATGAATACACAAACAAGGTCATCTTCACATCTTCCTCACTGTGGCCTTTACAATACTTATCAATACACCAACAAAAACATGAGATGTCGGCATGGGCACTAACAACATTGTTCCCATGGAAGATAGGCAATTTATCAATGGCTTTCTCGGGAACATCATGAGGAGCACCTTGTAATGCTGCAAAGTTCAAGGGACTAAAAAAGGTGTCCATTAGAGCGTTAGTGTTATTAATGGGATTATTAACAGTTGGTTGATTATTAGTTTGGAACAAGTATTGGATATCGTTGAGTGCTTCCTCCCTAAGACATTCAAGTAGACTCCTCGGAGCCAAGCGGTTTAATCTCCTCCTGTAAACCTGTTCAAGCTCAGGAAAAGAGTAAAGCACTCCCTGAGAATTTCTCCTAGTAGTATAATTGCTAGATTTTTTCAATGGAGTCGCCACTTAGATAGGAATCCAACAAAGCTAGCCAATCTCAAGTTCAAAGAATTTTTAAGGCCTAAAAATAAAGTAAAATTGTTATTTAGTTCTTAAAAGTTAAGTTAAGTCGTTAGGAACAAGGATAAATGAATTTTCCCCGGATACGGCGCCAAATATGTTGTCGTCCTTATACACACTTACAAACGTGAGCTAAGTCCGGCTCACTTAGTGTGTCCTTGGAGGCACAATGCCTAGGTTCACAGCCCACACTGTCACTTTGACTGGAACCTCTTCCGTCTAGGCTTACTCCTAGGGAAGCTAAAGGGGGTAGACCTTAGTTATTAGATGTGTTAGAGTTAGGTTCTAGGAGTTAATTTTAATTTGTTAAGGTTAGACGGGATTCTAATCCTAGGATGCTAAGGCAACCATGCAAGATGCAAGGGTTAGCATGAAAAACAAGCCTTTTCCCTAGGTCAACTAAGACTAGTGCCTAGAAATTGGGCAAGGGGTCAACTATGTTCAAGGGTGTTTCTTTACAAAAGATTACAAATTAATTACAAGTTTATAACATAATCAATTAAATCAATGAATAATATCATGTACAATTACTTACAGTAAAGAATGCTAGGATACAAATGATACAAAGCAAACTAACCATGTTTATCTTCTTATGTGTGCAGGATATAAAAGACTAAAGCATCAAAACATATCACCACATATATGTGATCATCATCAACACATTACTTCATCAACAAATTCCAAAGATTTAGAAGAGTTAAGCACAACTGTTATGAAGATTATTGAAGAAGACCTACACTCTTAATTATTAAACCCCCCAAGTATTCTATTAGGTTTGGTCTAGGGTTTAATAGTTAGGCTTTTCTTAAGATTTATAAGTTTTAATTAGCTTTCACCAAAGCCTCCTCCTCCTGTTGCCAAATAATTGCTGGACGCTCAAGATAGTATGGCAACGAGGCCAACCCTAGCAGAACCAGTCAGCCTAAAGCAAGAGTACTTCCCAGAGAGGACACACACCTGGTGCGTCACGGGGCAGTCCCCTGCCACTTTCCTCCATTGTTTTCCTCAAGCCCCGTTTTAGATGGTGAAGATGGTGGTCTAAGGTACCCTGAAGTAGTCTATTAGGTATATAATTTGATTAGGTAGAATTTTAGGTGGTTATTAGAGTGTTTAGGAGATTTTAAAGCACTTTTTAGGTGCAATTTAGTGATATGGCCAAAACTGTTATTAGCTTTATTAGTGTGTTGTCTTAAGCTTAAACAATTGAGTAAATCAACACATGTAAAGCAAA